>OMKZ01019796.1:12902-35193 GCA_900302535.1 Neoniphon sammara
GCGAGACCTGACCACCGGCTACGACAGCAACCAGCCTGACAACAAGGCTGTAAGGACACACACACACACACACACACACACACACATGCATCCACACACAGAGCAGTGTCAGTCTCTGGTATGTAGTACTTTGCCGTCAACATGCTGTTTTTTTTACAAAAAGTTGCTCTTACATTTGTTACTTTGCCAGTTAAGTTATAGTTGTGTCTCTGTTAGTTTATCTATCAGTAAGATTTCTCAGAAAAATTAAGAATGGATTTCCATCAAATTTAGTGAACTGATCAGCCTTGGGTCAAGGAAGAGTTGATTAGATTTTGGTGGTGATCCAGATTATAAGATACTAGATCTCTACCTGATGTGGACAACCCTAACCGACCTTTACTCTAATCTTAACCACCAACCTAACCATGTATGATCCAGATCAGGTAGCCACATTGGGTACGTACAACCAGCGCATGCATTTAGTATTTCCGATCCAGATCTGGGATTTTCGCCATTTGAATTTTTTTTTTTTTTTTTTTTGCCATAACTTTGAAACTAACACAGATAAAGATTTGAACTTGATTCCAAATCCTAAGGGTATGTCTGAATCAGTTTAACTCAAAGTCATTGTTGGCTGAAACAAGTAGAAGAATTGTTCAACATTAGTGGAGGCTTGCAGTCTTAAATGCCTTCCAGTAATGATTTCTCTATCCCTTGTCGTGTGTTCCATTTTATTTTGATTGAGCTCTGTATTTTAACCTTTGAAACGCAATGACAATGTCTTCATAAACACAGTGGAACTTGATGTTCAGTAGCCCAGGGCAATGACTGTTATAGCAAAGGCAAAGAGATCAAACAAACAGAATACATGGGCTGTATTTTCATATAGCGAGTGTATTTGCTGCAACCTTGGATGATAGGTAAAAAAAAAAAAAAAAAAAAAAATCTCACTCCGTCTCCATCTCCCTATCCCTCTCCCCCTCCTTCCTCCCAGGTTCTCCCCACCTCTGCATCCAGTCAGATGATCACCTTCTCCTTCTCCAATGGGGGCGTGGCCACCATGAGGACCAGCGGCACCGAACCAAAGATCAAATACTACACTGAGCTCTGTGCTGCCCCCGGCAACAGGTATGTCACACAACACCAACGCTGCCAAGGAGATTCTAGTGGACTGCAAACTCTGTTTTTTCATCATTTTATTTGTTACATATCTCGCTCGCTCTCTTTCTCTTTTAGCGATGTGACACGCCTGAAGAAGGAGTTGGATGCCTTGGTTGACGCCATCATTGAAAATTTCTTCGAGCCACAGAAGAATAAATTGCAGCCCAAGCCGGAGTAATGCTGATGCTCATAAATACTCTTACAAATATACCCACACTGGACCAGTTCTGATGAGTGTCTTGGACCAACATTTCACACAATGTCTTAACTACTGTAGTTGGGTTGGTTTAATATAGGCTGCAGTTAATTACTTACTTTTATTGCTTTATTTTCCCTACAGTGCTTTTACACATGCCAGTTAAACCAGTCAGCAGTATGAATATTATCTACTAATCAATCTGTATTTAATACCCACTTGATAACCAGGGTTTATGGTAACCTCTAACCTGTTTTCTGAGTTTGTCCACCAGTTATGCATTCCACGCTGTGCCTGTACAAGGCCACTCAGTGCCAAGAGTCTCAGAAGAGTATAAAGAATAACTGCTATGATCAAATGGTTAAACCAACACTAAAAACTGAGGGATGTGTCTGTAGACTGCAATTAAACTGTTATTTACAACTTACTATTTGAGTTAAAACCAAAGTATAACACAAGGCTGCATTGTAATTTTAATGTATTACTTTAAAAGGGCTGTGTCACTGCAGAATTTGTAAAATGACTAAAGCTTTAACCTTGTAGCACCACCGAGTGGAGAATCTTTGTTAACACCATATTTGTCAAATCCTTTGGCCATTCCTTGATATGAATAATCGTTAAAATTCAAAAGGACTCTAACACTCTCATGTAAAATGGGCTTCATTTTCCAAGATAACTGTGCTGAAAAGACTTGTTTCCTTGAATAAAACTGTTTCTAACAGTGCATGAGGAGAGAGACTAATAATGAGTGAGTGACAGAGAGGAACACACACACGCACACACACACACACACACACACACACACACAGCAGACAGAGACGTATCATTTCTCAGTCCTCCAGCAGCACATGCATGCATCATGCACTTGTCATGCTCCCTCAGAGTATAGAGCAGAGGTTGCGGGGAGAGGAGAGGAGGGAGGTGGTGGTGGCTGGCAGTGGTCGCCCCTGTCTTCTATATTTAGCTCCGGGCAGGGCTGTGTAAATCCCTGCCTACCGCCCGGACACACTACAGCGTCCCGTGGTCACGCTTCCAGCACTACAAACACCGACAGGAGTGCGGAGTTGTAACCGAGAGCAGGTGGGCTCACACCGGAGAGAGAAGGTAGGTTGACGTACAGGCGCGAGGAGGAGACCAGATAAATGTAATATTTATGACATTATCTATAATGCAGTGAAGGAACATGAACAGCGCGCATCTCGATGCCCTGGCTTAAAAATTTGTGCGCAAGATTACAAGAACTGATAAGGGGTGCGATGCTGCGCTCTGCGTAAATGAAATCTCATATAGACTTCCGTATTCAGATGGAGTAGATTTTACCTTTACTTCTCAAGAATGTTAGGTTTCAAACTATCAGTTCATTGAACTTCTTTGAAGATTTTGTTTGCGCTGCAAGGTCAAACGAGGTAGGAGGATTGCCCCTGTGTTTGTTTTCTTCATTCCTTGACGTGAACCAAATAGATTATGCCGCTCGTCGCTATGAAATTAATTTGCATCATGTCCCTCTAGCCATTTTGTCAACGGTTTGCCTTTTGTTTTTACTTGCGGCTTTGGTCGTAGACAAGTAATAAGACAGCATGGCTTGGCAGGCGGGTATTGCCCCACTGTTGGCACGTCAGCCCTCTGTGTGTGTGCATATCTGTCACTACAAGGTGAGTTATGTTTGTTGATTATGTAGCAGAGGGCAATGGAGGTCAGCTGGACTTGTTTCTTTCATACACACTCATGCACACCACAGGCCAACCTTCATGGAGCTTCATGGTCAAACTGCCAAGCTTTTTATGTGTTTGCGTGTCCTTGACACTGTAAGTCCAGGTCAGTTGTCATTGCCTAATGTTTCATGTTGGAATCATAACACACAGCCAAGCATTGAAATCCAGAAGGGTTCCTTGTTCTGCCCTCCAAATGACCCTCTCATTACCACTCTACAGGGCTCCACTGGATCATAGTACCTTGGTGTCCTGGATTATCTGTCCTGGATACAGTATGTTAGAGTGGTGCTGATTTTAGCTTGGAATGGAGCCATGTGTTGATAGTGAAAAAGGTGGCAAAGTGGATCACAGATGTAGAAGTAAATGTCCAGCTGATGCTAAACAAATGCTAGCTCAGTGGTCTTTGCTTGTTTCATTTGTGCTTTTCGTGATCAAAAAGAGCTTGTGCTTCCATGGCTATACTGTAATCTAATGACAAAGTATGATGGGGTTTCTTCTTTTAAAGTAATGTTTTGGTTATCCTTGCAGGTAACAGTAGAGGCAGTCAGCTGCCTCGTCCAGCCACAGCAGCCATGGAGGGACTCTACTTTGAGGTGAAGCCCAGAAGAGATGAAACCCACGGGCGAGGGAGCTCAGGGAAGCCTAAGCTTACCTCAAACCATCGCTCATGTCCAGTTCTCTCAGCTTCCACCTCTTCCACGCTGTGCCCAAACAAACTTACTCTTGCTGGGGAGAGAGCTGGACTCACAGCTGGGGGAGAAATGGGGGAGGAAGAGGAAGAGGAGGTACAATACAGACTCACACTGATTGGTTCTCTGCCGGTCCACCACCTGACCACCATGGCCATGCTACCCTGGGTGGTGGCCGAGATCGGTAGGTCTCCGCCTGGAGAGAGGGAGCTGGGTGCAGGAAGTCGGTCTGGAAGTAATCAGTCGCATGTCCCCGCACGGAGTCAGCCGGTGTCTCTGCGTGTGTCGGCGTCAAGGGTGCAGTGTGTGTGTGTTGGGGATGTGGGAGTCACCTGGGATCCCCTGTCCCACACGGTGCTCTTCGAGTGTCGTCCTCACCGGGTAACCAAGCTGATTCACAACAGCCAGGAGCCCAGCAGCTTTGGCTGCCTGGTCCGTGATACGCATCACTGTGCCTGCTATGTCTTCCAGTGCCAGGACAGCACCAAGGTAGGTGTGTGGCCTGACATTATACACTATCCCCATGGACTGTAGACACGATTTACACAGTAACATCTGACACGCACGTGCTCTGCTTCTTAAAGTTCACAAAGAGATCGCTTCTTAGGTTTCTCACTAGAGCAGGGATGAAGGAGGAATGGATTCAAATGATACAAGAAACATGAGTGAGATTGGCAAAGATCTTTTCCTCATGCTTGGCGGCCAAACGCTGCATGTGCGTTTGGTGTGACCGCATCAGTATTTGTTATGATGTCTCACAGACTGAAACTGGATACAGTGACCCTGGCTTCTCTTCTGTGGCAACCCACTTACACTGCTTTTTTCTCCCTTCAACAGCACAGCCAAATGCCATCACACACATGAGATACACAGACACACATTCGTGCACTCTTCTGAGCAACACACTCCTGACCTCTAATTCTTTGCATCTCCTCTCCACATGCCGTGCTCTGCCCACACCCTCTGTGCTCCATAAAGTGGCAGCTGGTGTCCCAGTCAGACCCGAAACATTTGATATCCATCTTCACTGCTTTCAGTGCCAGACATACCAAAGATGCCTATCTGATAATCTAAAGAGAGTTGGCCAAATCAGGGAAATGGAGACAATGGAGATGAAATACTTAGCATCAGATGGATGTCTAAACTCTAAATACATCAGAATGACCTTGATGTAGGACAGTTTTCCTTTTGACCAAGCACATGCGCACATGTTTAGCCATGTGTAATATATACCCACACAGGCCTAAAAAATATGCAGCCTGCATGTACTGCAACTCTGTGTATATATAACTGAGTGCGTATACCGGTTCAGTCCAACGATACAGTATTTACACTACAGAGTATATGTACAGGCTGTTCTCATTTCTTGATGGCTCAGCAGGTATTTGTTCTGTGTGTGTGTGTGTTTCTGTACGTCTTTGAGTGTGTTTGCTTGACTGAGAGGAGAGGTTCAGAGCTTGTCCTACATCAACCAAGCAGGATGTGGAACTAGGTTACCATGGAGACCATTTCCTGTGGCAGGGGACTGTCATGATGTGCTTGTGCTGTGTGTGTGTGTGTGTGTGTGTGTGTGTGTGTGTGTGTGTGTGCTTCTCCCTCTCTCCAACTGTTAGATGATGATGTCAGGCTGTCCTGGCCACCTGTTGCTTTAGCTCTGTCATAGTGGGCTTAGACACCCGCCCACCGCGTGTGTGTGTGTGTGTGTGAGAGAGAGAGAGAGAGAGAGAGAGAAAGGCTATGAGAAGATAGGGGCCAACTGCTTACCAAACATGTTAGGAATGCTGAAATGTACGAACGCTTATTCAAAATATGAGGCATGTGGGATGTTTGTGCACAGTCTCATTTGCTGGCAAAATGTTTTTTTTATTACTTATATCAACAGTGCTCTCTACAGTGATTATTCATGTGTGTGACAAGGCCCAGAGATTTAGGGCATGATGTCTGGTATTAACAGAATTTGTTTGCAGTAAAAATAATGATAGAAAAATGTGTCCGCAGTCGACAGCTTAAGCACTACAGATGTAAAGAGAAACTTTCTCTGAAGCGCCTGTGGGACAGGAACTTTTCAGAGTGCTCTGTTGGTTTCCCTCTGCTCTTGTGAAAGCACATTGTTAAACAAGTCACCACTGGGTGTCAGCATTGAAGTGTTAGAAAGTTCCCCATGTTGAAATATACTTGTTTTTGGAACAGAATTGGTATTTGTTCCCATGTATGCGTTTGTTTTAGACAGAAGCAATTGGTTCCACTTTTTAAAGTGTTCTCTTCTGCATTTAAGGTATTCAGGCAGGTTTATTGCCAGTTATCTCATGCACTCTCTGCCCTGCACTATGAAACCACATCCCCTTTCCCCCCTTAAAATAGCATTATTAGAAATTATATCAAGGTGTATTTTCATGGACGCTTATTTCATTAGTAAAAGTAATTTTTGTAATGCATTTTCTGTATGGTTTACAAGGTTTTTATGGGGGTTGTGAGTGTGTGTACCATGGGTGTGGGGGGTAGGAATAGTTTAATTTCTGTATTATTTGATTTTAAGACATGACAGTGAGACAATGTTATAAGAATGATCATAGATTCACATTTTTGTCTTCCCATTATAAATAGCTCTTTAGTTCCGCACATCATGTTCAACCACAAAGATTTCACAGATTATGTATTTGGGAAAATAAAATCTGTATCAAATGAGGGTCCATGGTCCAGGGTCACTGACTTGAAAAACTTGGGCAAACCAATGAGTTACTGTTCAATGTTTCATTCCCTTGTAGCTCCCCAGCGCTTGGTCAGCAGCAGTGCATCAAGGGCATTCATTCCTTTTGGGTCTGAAAATGGGAAATGTTTTCATTTTACCATTATCAGTCTGGCTCGCAGAAACACCCTGAGACAAGTAACTTGAGTTATTATCTGACCACCACCCAAAAAGTCTGCCGCCTAAAGTTTGACTTCCCCGGGACAAACTGTGTCCATCCCCCTCCTCTCAATTTATTGGCGGATTTAGATGCGTCGAGCCGCCTTCAAAGAACCAGCATAAATTCGGAAGTTAGGCGATTGGACTTCAAATCAAAGGCGCAAAAATTGTATATAATTCAGTTATGGGAAAGGGTTTATTTTGAAACGTGTAACCAGATGACATAGCTGTGTTTTTATTCTGGATAGCTTGACACTGGTCCACAAGATTCTCAACTCAACAGCGATTTGAGGGCTTGAGGGAGGAAAACCAACTTTCCATTGAATCGATCTGAAAGCGTCCCACACTGTCAAATCCAACGCTTTGTGAAAAGTGCCCAGGGCTTGTCGAGGAAAGTTTATGGCGGATGGGATGAAAGCGCGACTCCAAAGATTCAATTTATTCAACGTCAAACCAGAACAGAAAGATGTAAGTTAACAAGACATGTCTGTGCCGTTTTATTTCTTAACTTTGCTTGTCATGCTACAGAGACAGTTAGCTAACCAAGGTAGTTAGCATTACAAGCTAGCTAAATTATTGCAGCTTAAAGTTAGCCGAACGTTAGCGAACTCACGACTTGTTGCTGTAATATCAACTTTGTCAGAATGGACGTTACAAGTCAATTGTATACTCAGAGATAAACCAACTATTTACTTGATTCGTTAATGTTATAAAACTGCAATTTTTACCAAAAATGATGAGGCTGTTTTGGCTTTTTAGCTAGGTTACTTGGTTTGGTGTAATTACGCGCAGGTTTGGCTTAAAGTCTCTGATGGTTTGAAATATTAACGTATATTATTATCAGTGATGCATGTCAGGCACCACTCTCTGAACTATTGTGAGAAAAAGTCCCATTGTGTGTGCGGTACTTGTCCATTTGAAAGTAATGTTAAATCCAACAATAGATATTGGGATGGGCATTGCACATACCAATAACGGGTTTTGATAGCCCCTTTAGTAGTTTGTCGAGTACAGTAAGGTTGGTTATTAAATGTTAATGTAAGTCAGTACTGGTTAAATGTGTCACCGTGTACAGTGGTAGTGCTTGGTGAGTTGAATGCTGAGGTCAGGGTGGTACGGTTGACCGCGGATGAGTTTGAATCCGCATGTAAATAAATAGTAATAGATAAATAGTTTAAATCATCAGGCAGGGTTTATAGTCTTTACTTTCCAAACCATCCCTAACTGTAGGAAAAAAGGGTTCATCTTCACTTTGCCACATTCATAAGTGTGTTGAAATGTATGATGGTAATCTATAAAGGTATTATAGCTTGTGGCAGACTGAGGATTTTTAGTGACACAAGTGAGCAAGGTCTATTACTTTTGTTTGTTACTGACAAAAGCCATAAGTCATTTTTTCTTTCTTTAGGTCAATAGGTAGGACTGTGTGTAGGGGAGGTTATCTGTTTTGAAGTTGACTGGGTACAGTTTATATTGGTTGTCTGATAAGCTGCACAGTTAAGCCCATATCAGAGAAACTCAGTGTATCAGTTTGGGGTGCATCTCTCCCCTTTCTAGCTCACTCTGTTACTCAGCATGTTTTTTGAGGTGTAGAAACAGTGCTTTATCATCACTAGATGGTGATAGAAAGAGCTGGTGGTTCTATCAAACGGTGGCTCACTTGTCATTGGACAAAAAGTCCAGTCTGCTTAGCTGTTGTAAACACAAGCCACAAGTAGGTGTATATGGGTGAGTGAGTCATGGCGATGTCACCTCCAGACCCATTGTGCTTATGCCAGAACTTCACTTCTGGAACAGAAGGCAATTTTTTTGTCTTGTATACTGTATTAGTCACATACTTGGTCTTGAGTTCTCCCACTCTGACTAGTTTCACATATGTGGATTAGAGCCTTGTCTAGAAGAATCAAGATCACGCGGACTGCACAGCATTTGGGGAGAGGGGTAGGAGTGCAGGTTTTTTGGCCAGATGAATATTGTGATTGTGATATGAATTGCATGTTTTTCTGTGCGAAAATGTTCAAAAAAGTTTGAGTTAGGTGATGATGAGATGCCAGTAAGAGGATTTTCTTTACAACTTGATTTGTACAAAACAGGGATTACTCCACTAGCACCAGACTGCCTTGTTCAAGGCTGGCTAAAACACATTTCACTTTGACAACAGCTGCAGCCTGGCTCAGTCAATATTGTGATAAAGACATTTTGGTTAATTATGCAGCTGTACTGAGAGCAACCTGTCTAAGACAATTTAGTCTAAGACAGACACTAGTGCTTTATTTAGAAGCCCTCTCTCTCTCTCATGCTCTCTTCTTGTACCCCAGTGTTCTCATATGCTTTCCCCGCCCTCTTTTTTATGTGACTTCCCACCTCCCTTCATGTGACAGTCACTCCTCGGGCTGTAGTAAAACAGGCCAGTAAACAAGAGTCACCTTCCTGTCTTTATATCTTTGTGTCATCAGGCTATCCTTGTTCTCAGTTTGTCTCTTTCAGTCTTGTTCCTGTCAGTTGGTTTATCTATCTGTTTGCCCAGCAGTTGGTATCTCTCTCTCTCTCTCTCTCTCTCTCTCTCTCTCTCTCTCTGCCTGTCACTTTGTTCAAGTTTGGCCTGTTTTTCTTCTCACTCATCCTTTCCTTCAGTCTCAGCTCTACACCTGCCATTCCCACTCCACAGACTCTCTTTCAGCCATCTCTCTCTGAGACGAGAATGAAGAGGGGGGTTATCTTTGAGCCTCGCTGACCTAATTTACTCCTAGTCAAAGTTCACTCTGATTCAGCACTGCCTGCATTGTGTCTCCGTTATCACATTTCAATGAACTCCTCATCTCCTTTTCACTTGGCTTTGTCCTGTTAAGTGGTTCCTCAGCCCAAATGGAATGACATCAGTGTGTTTGTCCCTTGTCGCTAACCATTTTAGTTACCTGGCAGCACTCCCTGCTTTATGACCTCCGCTCACCCCCTTTTTGTTCTTCTCATCTTCCTCCTCCTTCCATTCCCTCTCATTCTTTTAACCACTGTCAGTTGTTTGTCATCTTTTCATCTGTTGGTATGACTCCTGAACTTTGAACTGGGAGCCCTGGCTTCGCTCCACAGAGCACATGACCATGGGAAGTACAGAACTGGGACTTTTAGCTGCCTCCTTGTTGTTGTTGCTTTTCCAAGCCAGCTAATGCGTGGGTTCACTGACTGTGTTTAACCTTACAAAATCAGTGACATTCCTCTGTAATTTATCAGTGTAACTTGACTTCTTTAGTCAAGCATGAATACATGTCCATTTAGGCCTGCTTCCTGATTTGGCTAGTGTTTCTCTAATATATTTTGAGTCAAGTGTCGTGTTACAGTAATTTTGCTTTGAGTTCGACTGTTGTCTGTTTTTTACTCCTTGTTCTTATAGTGCAATTGATAAGGTTTAAAACTATTGCTTGGATATTTTTGAACATTTATATAATTCTTGCAATAATTGCCCTTAGTTATTAGACTGTTATTGTTGTTTATGCTTTTGGGTGAGAATTTGGACATAATTATAGCATTTTGTTTATTTTTTCATTAGAAGGGGTAAATGTCCTGTTGTGGCCTTGTATGGCTTAATAAAATGTATAGTTCGACAATCTTCCTCAGAGTCCCACAGCCTGTTGGGCAGCTTTAGTTGGTGTGAGAGAGTAGTGCAGGAGTGAAGTCAAGAAAAAGAGAAGCCAAACAGAGTGAATGAATACAGAGGGCTGGAAGGAGACAGGCAGTGCATAATGAAAATGTAGTTGTGTTAGCATCAATGCTACAATAGTCTAAAGGTGTGAACTAACCATTTTGACCCAAATGGTACTGGTGGTAGCTCAGTTAGGTATTTATATCATACCCTGACATTTGTGTCTCTCTTTGACAAACGATGAAATATTTATTTATTTGGTCCACTGTATTGCAGCTTTTCTGTTACCAGTGGTTCTTGTGTAACTTCCTACTTTTCAAGGTCAGCACTACAGTAGTTCTATTTAGTGGCGACTCGGTGCAAGACACTGTGTTTTTGTAGTGTTCTTCCTCTGTGAGAGGCCAAGTGTGCAGGTCACAGCTTCAGGCTGTGTCCAACTGACTTCCTGCTGGAGACTAACCTCGTCTAAAATGTTGGTTCACTGAAGCAGACACTGTGTGCTCACTGTGCGTCCTCAGCTTTGGCTGCCTTTTTAGGAGCAATGCCCCTTTCTTCTCCCAATTTCTCTTTTTCCTCCACTATTCGATGTTTTAGTCTAGTACAAAAGAGAAAGGTGTTTAAAAAGTGAAGTTTGTAAATGAGAAATCAAAGGGTGGATGACATGAGACCAGGTAGGTGTATGCAACTGGAAACACTCATCACAATTATAGACATTCTCAACATTTAACTAACAATTTTGAAACCATTGCTTATGGACAATAAATACGTTGGTTCACTCTCATCTATCATTAAAACAACAAAAAATACTTGTTCTATTAGCTTCGTGCCTTTCACAAACAAGAAAACATGAAAAATAGATTAAGTTGACCGTTGGCATACTAGAATGCCCTGCATGTGATCAACATTTATGGGGTGTCTATGTAATAAATTTCACATTCAGTTTGGAGTGAAATTGTGTTTTGGAAAGGAGTTAATGAATGAGAAAGGAGAAGAGACTGTGATTACGTCATCATGCCAAGCACTTAAGGAGCAGCAATCAACTAAAACATGTTGCCTTGACAACAAAGCAGAGGGAGTTAGACTGGGGGAGGTGGGACTGGATGAGAAAAGGCTAGTTCATGAAAGAAAAACATCATGCTGAAGGAAAATAAAGAAAAGTCCTTGTCTCCTCTTCCACAGGGATGATCAGTGTTTTTGGTGGGAGAAAGACAGGAAAAGAAGAGACACAAGCCAGGAAAAAAATCCTGCAGGGAGAAGTGTTTCAAAGAATAAAGCAGAGAAAGTAGAAGAAAGAGGGTAGATGTGGAGGATAGAAGTAAACAGAGAAAGGTCTGTTGTTAGTGGACAGACAGCAGACTCCCTTCTCATGCCAAGATGACTAAAACAAGAAGCAGAGATAAGAGGGTAGAGTGTGAGAAACGTGGTATCCGGATGCTGAGGATGTCAGGAGGGGGGAATTGAAGCAATGATTGAGTTGAGGAATCACCGGTCAAAGAGTTCAGGATGTAATAGAGAGGGATTGTATGCTAAATATTGGCTTTTTTTTGTATGGAAGGTGTGAGACTACTATGTCTGGGAATCAGAACATAGAAGTGCTCAAGGCACATGAACGTACAAGAAGGAGTGTTTATTTTTCAGAGTGTCTAACTCTCCGCTCAGTTGTAACAGAAGGCTTGAATGATATTTATTGGTTCAGCTGGGTGGTAAAGGTGAGTAGGGAGTAACTCAGAAGTAGCCTTAAAGGAACCATCTTTTTAGAATAAGTCCTCAGTTTAATCAAGTCAAAATGAAAGTTCCTTGCAGCTGCTTTAAAATTACTTTTACAGAAGCCTCGGGGTTGATTATGTGTGAGTGAGCACAGGATGTAAGGCTATGCTATTTAGTTTAAGTCCATAAGGTTCAAATGGTCCTGTACCAGGGCTAGTTTTCCCTCAGAAATGAAGTATTTTTTAAGTCATTCAAATTGTGTTCAAAGTATCGAACACTACATTTAACCAACTGTGAGCTGAATGTGTTGTCACGTTCCTTATATTTCTGTATCCGACCACCACTAAAAAGCCATATTTTCTTGAACAAGGAAACTAACCAGTAGAGCAGTATGAAGTGTTGATATCATACTTGACATTAAACAAGTGAGTTGATGTAAGAGCAGCGCTTTGTTTTTATTATTTCCCCAGTCAGCTCCTTAAAAGGAGGGTCTGATAATGAAGAAGTGAATAGACTTAGAAGTGAAGCAACACTAGGCCTGAGTCTGAACATTAGAGCAGGCAGCACACAGGGGGGTTCATGACGTCATGAAGACGTGGGATTAGAGGTGTGTTGGGTAAACAAGCAGCCAACTGGAGTAGAAATGAGACACATTAATTCTCACAGATCACAGATTCTGACTTTGTACGGTCAAAGTCCACTCACTATACAGTATGTGTGTCTATGTGTGTCTGAGCAATTGTGTGTGTGTGAACAACAGCACAGTGTGTGTGTGTGTGTGTGTGTGTGTGTTTGGAATTTCAGCCATGTCTCAGTGCTGTGCCTACTTTTGGAAGTGAAGCCCTGAAAACTCTTGCTTTCTCTATCTTTTTCTGTTTATTTCTTAGTGTTTTGCTCTTTCCCTATTCTGTTGACGTAAAGGGACCTTGTGTTTGATGTTTTTCCATTAAATTTGCCATTCCATTTATCTTTAATCTGCAGGCAATAGCTTGAAACATTATCCAGACAGGAGCATAGAGCAGAGTGTTTGCTGCTTGCTATTTGTCATCTCATAGCAAAACATCTAGATAAGAAGGAATGCGTGGTGCAGTGTTTTTTTCCCATAGTCGGTATACAACAGGTTGTGTCATTGCTTCTAATACTTTATGGAGCAAAATTACATGGCAGTAATGTCAGCAGGAACATGGTATGGAAAAACCTTGAAAATTATGAATAAGGCAGATTTTATGAAGGTTTTCGGACATGTCACCCAAGACTGTATTACACTGCAGCTCATACTGATGTATTGATATCAACTGAGCAGAGAAGATTGGCATTTAAAAAACAAAACTATGCATTTACACTTGGGACATTTGACTTGCAGTTGGTGCAAAACAAAGTTCCAAGTGTGCTGGTGTGAGTCAGGTAGAGTGTTGTTAAGAGTAGAAGTGAGCACAACCCACGCCCAGGCAAGACGCAGCAGGACCCGGCTGGATCTGTGTCTGTGATACTGTAGAGCTAGTTGCTGCTCAGGCTCGTTCACATGGAATTACATCACTGATATGACTCAGCCACTGCTTCTGCTTAGCTAGGCTACTTCCTGCTTTTTGTCCCTTGGTTTGCTACACAGTCAGTGCGGTGAAGCAAAAGAGGGCCCACAACATGTATGTGAACAGTATACAGCTATTGTCTGATCTAGGTTTTGTTTAGTGCAAGATTACTGTAAAAATAATTTTAGTCCAGGGCAGCAGGGTGACGTAGTGAGTAAGGAGACTGCCCTTCAACCAGAGGACCTGTGTTTAAGCCTTAGTGTTAGCTATCAGATGTCCTGCTGAAGTGTCCTTGAGCAAGACAATGGGCCTCATTCATTAACATGTGGTCCATGGTCATTGCTGTCAGTCCTAGTTTTGGTTCTAGTGCACAGGGTCTTGAAAGTTTGGAAAATGCTTCATTTTAACCGTTATGTTCTCAAGGTTGGGAATATGCTTGAATTTGTATATACTCCCCGAAAAATGCTTGATTTTCAACATGATCCGGTGTTTCATCTACACAATCAGTCATGTTAAAAAAAAAAAAAAAACTTTTAACATTTGAAATGATCCCGTACTCTAGAAATTAGCAAGCACTATATAATTATGATCAAAACTACAATCAAAGTTAATATGAACAGCTGGTAAAAAAAACAAAAACAAAGTGACAATATATGTTGGTTGCTGTGGGTATAAAGGAGTTCAGAAACTTTATTTTTCGCTATTGCGTTTAAAGTAACAATTTAGATTAAATGATAAAGGCGTTGAGAGTCTGGAAATTTTGGTTTAAGTACCTTGAAAGTGCTTGAAAAGGACTTGAATTTTACTCCTGGGAGGCTGTATGGACCCTGAGTGCAGGTTGCAGCAGAAAAACTTTTCATATTTGGACACTTGAATCTGTTTAAAGAACTGCCTCTCATGCTTGGGGCCTGTGCTTGTTTGTGCTTGTTGAGGCAAATTGAGGTAGATAGGTAATGTTTTCTCAATGTCTTATTTAACCTAACTGTGGTGGTAATGCTCTTACTGTAGTCGTGCACCACAGCTGAGGGAATGTAGAGGAGGCATTGAGATTCAAAACTTTTGCATACTAGCCAATTTTGTTGTTGCCCCATGTGTATGTTAATGAATCAATATCATTCTAAATTGACAGATGTGTGCTCACAATTTCCAAAAGCATACAACCACACCCTGAAGCAGAATATTGAAAAAAAAATGAAGCATGGGTAAAATGAAAATAAAAAGTTTACTAACGCTAAAAGCAAGAAAAGGTCTACTTTTCTGTGCATTGCGGACTGTGGCTGAAGTTTGGAACTAAAACAATTTGATGTCATGACCAATTCAATGATATGGCCATTATAAATATTCCCCATGTATTTGGCTGAAACTTAGGCAGTTTGAAATGTGTTCACAGAATACCAGCAAATGCAAGTAAGATGACATTGATGAATCCAGAAATTTTGCTTAAAATGTTTTCTATGCAGAATTTAAGCAGAGATTTATGTGTATATATTGTTTGTGAATGAGACCCAACAAATTTAAACATGCTCGAGGGCTGCTGCGTAGCTGGCCTCCCTGTGAAGGTGGGCAGTCAAAGTGCTAAAACCTACAGGGATTAATAAAGTATTAAGTATTACCTTATTTAGCATTATGCCAGAGTTACACACAGTCACAAGACAACACAAACTTAACTTGCCCTGGACTCTTTTTAGTTTTTGACAAGCAGGGTTCCTGTGTGTCATCTCTGGCATATGAAGGGATTTGAGTGGTGTATTTAGACAGAGGAAGTAGTAGGCAGTAGGAAATGTTGATCAATTCTCTGAAGACATTAGGGAATTTGCCTGAAGTTAATTTAGGCTCTGAGGAAATTTCCAGCTTGTGGTAATCGCTTGTTGTTTTTAAATAAGTCAGTTTGCTAGAACAAGAATAGTCGGCTCACCTTACTAATCATTACTAGTCATTCAAGTCAAGTCACATTTATTTATATAGCACATTTAAAAACAGCCAATATTGACCAAAGTGCTGTACTATAAAATATAATGAGGACACAGGTAAAACAACTAGGGAAGCAGGCAGAAGACTAATGTGCAGTGGAAGGCTGTTCCGTAGTTTAGGACCAGAAAATGCTCGATCACCCTTCATTTTTTGTTTGGACGTGGGCACAACCAGAAGTAATTTATCAGAGGACCTCAGCGTCCTGGGGAGAACATATGGGGCCAGGAGGTTGGAAATGTAAGCTGGAGCTAAACCATTCAGTGCCTTAAAAACAAATAATAAAACCTTAAAATCAACTCTGTATTTAGCTGAAGTCAGGCACGTTTACTGCATTTGCACTGAACCGAAGGTGCAGTCAAGCTGATGACATTTTGGCCACAAACCCTTCTGGAGGCTATCACCTAACCCTGTTTTGTTTAAATTATTATAGTCATGTCTGTTCACTGCTTTTCTGCCTTGAAAACTGGCTCAAGCAAGCATGAGAGAAACTATTACTAGTGTTTTAATAGCCATGGAAATACTCATGTCATTCATGGAAAAACTGGTTAAAGTAATGGATTTTTGTGCAGGTGTGGGAGCCCTAAATTTTGTTTAATTTTGTAGTTGTCTCCTCGTTCAGCCCCTCATGGGCCATTTTCCCACAGGCCAGCCCAGGTGTAAATGAATAGCAGTACAAATTCAGTGGAGCTGTCACAAAGAATAATCTCCTTACAAAACAGAACATTTGTATTGTCTTTGCACACTGAATTGGCCTGAGAGACTTCTCCATTTCAAAGCTTAATGTGTGTGTGTGTGTGCATGTGTGTCCATGTGTGTCCGTGTGTGTCCATGCGTGTATGCAAATATGAATGTCACAGATATAAACTCTGTCTTTCTCTCTTTCATTCTTTCTCTGGGGAAGGACACACAAAAAAATCAAAATTTTGAAAATAATTTTTCAAAACAAAGTTGGATGCCATTTCACAAACCATTATCAGTTATTAAATAAATAATGGTTTACAGTTTTCTCAGATGGTGTCATTCTTTCTTGGGACAAAATAATCCTCCTTCATTCGCTTCTGACAGTTAACTTCTTCTCTCCTCCCTTCTTCTCACTGTTATCCAGCTATCCTATCTTACTTACTTAGACATGACCTCTCTGGCTTCTGATTGGTTAACAATTGGTAAGGAGGCCTCTAATCGATCATCAAGTAAATATCACCTCTGTTTATCCTGTAGAAATGTATTATCCAACAGGTTCAATTCAGTCAAACAAGTTTGTGTAATTTGTAGTGTTTGAAAAATAAAGAAAATTTAGGTCAAGCCTCAAACAAATTAACTAGTGCACATGTTTGAATCCCAGTGTCAGTTTTAATTTG
Organism: Neoniphon sammara; assembly: GCA_900302535.1. Classification (NCBI taxonomy): domain Eukaryota; kingdom Metazoa; phylum Chordata; class Actinopteri; order Holocentriformes; family Holocentridae; genus Neoniphon; species Neoniphon sammara. The sequence goes on from OMKZ01019796.1 coordinate 29,750, forward strand.
ATTTATCATGTAGCCCCTGTGTTTTTATGAATGTAGACTGAGAGCAGGTTTCAGGTTAGCCAGGAAGGGAGGTTTGTATGTGTGTTTGGTTTCCAGCTAAAGTAGGAGCTGAACTGTATTGGTCTGCTCCTTTTTGTCAGTTGTAGTCTGTTACTCTGTTGCACTATGCACCTTTTGGTCATGTCATACACACAAAAACAAAATTTGTCTGCCATGCCTACAGTGTGACATTTAGGCCCTGACAATGTGTGGCCTGAATGCATAGCCACAATACGCACAACATGCGCTGTGAAAATTAAGTTGGGGTTTATAGTAAATGTTCAGCTTTGAGTAGTTTTATACCTAAACACAACTAGACTCAAACATCATTACAGTTGAAAATGAATGATCAAAATTTACAGGGAGAGAGTGAAGAGGAAAAAAGGAAAGAAGGGAATGAAATAAAGGGAAAGACAGAGCACAAAGCATGCTTTGAGAGGAAAGGTCCCAACTTGGCCTCTGCTCAATAAAGGAAAATATCACAAGGGCTGCTCTATTCCAGAGCAGAGGGCACTGTAACACACATTATACCATAAGGCAGGTTAGCATATTGAGAGGTGTGCTGTTTATATTGATGACTGGTCAAATCTGGTTGCATAAAATGTTTTAAGATTCACCCTCTGTTCCACTGTTTCCTGCTCATTTCCTCATCAACACACAGCATCAGAGTGTAAAATTTACTTTTTAATGCACCAGCCACTGTGTCTGGTAGATTCTCAACTTCTACCAGCCACTCAGCTTTTTTTTTACCAGCCGCTTTTTAAAAATCATATTAAACACTAAATATGATCAAAATGAAACATATACCACCGTAATAGGCTGTAATTCATCCATTTAATTATGTTGCCAAACTTGCCAGCCAGTCGTGCAACTTGCCTGCCTCATCATGTCACCACTTTTCATTGAAATGTTGTTTTTAAGAGCCTATTTACTGTGTTTATTTGCACTTCAGTAATCCGGCTATTCACCCTCGGGCTGCAGTTACCTGATTTCTCAACTGCCATGTAAACGAGAACGCTGATTTCAGTAACTGGAGTAAGGGATTAAAAGAAATGCAAGATGGATTTCTGCTGGAGAAACCCGATTATTGGGCCATGTAAATGCTTTCCCCAATTTCTAACTGGCTTTTTACAAGTGCACTTGTGCAAAAGAACAGATCAGATAAGGAAACTTACCTGTAAATACAACAAACACACACTGTTAAAAGATTTAAAAACGTTCTGTTCTACATGCTCATTGAAGAATACTGAACAATTTTATGTTAACATTATCTCCAATGAAAACAGGAAATAACAGGGAAACCCCCATTATCATTGGAGCTAATGTAACTAGAGGCCGACTGACCTGTGTTCTCTGCCCGCTCATGGGCACTCAGTGTCAGGCCATGAGTAGCTGAAGCAGTGACAGTCTTGAGGAGGTGGAGGTGGAGGTGAAACCCAATTACTGAGGAGCACGTGTGTCCGGGATTTTCAGTAATCGGCGTAAGATAACATAACCCAGTTACTCTCAGTAATCGGGTTACTTGTGTGCATGTAAACATACTAGATAATGTCTCCTCATCTGGCACCAATTTTTTTGTTGTGTCTGCTGGCCTCTTTACACTTCCATACTGCAGGCTATGGTCACATTAGGAATAGGCACATCGAGATTTGTTCGTGTACACATGCAAAATAGGTGGTACCTGAAGGATAGTTGTAGTCATGTGGGCTAGTTTAGTCCAAAATCTTTGATGGTTTAGCTTAGTTGCTGTATCGTGCTGTCTAGCCAAGTCAAGTTTTTGTTTTTTTCTTCTGCTCAAACAGACATGCTCAGATCCACATGGACACACATACTTGTACACACACCTCCTTTTCATCCTTGAATTTCCAGCTGAACCACTTTAATCAGCTCAGTGACGTTTGTAGAGCACTTTTTGCATGAGGGTTTGTACCTGCCATCTGTGTAGCACACACAGTGGTCTTAACATGAAGTCAGATTTCATGTGATTACAACATGTTTTATCTCAGTGGCTGTGTTATTATCAAAATTTGTCCTAAGCTCTTTTCTTCTCCTCACTATCTCTCCAGGTCCCTGAGATCATCAGTGCGTTGAGGCAGGCTGGCAAGAGCTCAGCACGTAATGATGACATCACCACCACAACTAACAAAGCTTCCACCTCTTTTGGAGGCAGCACACCCTCTGAAACATGCCTCACCCTCTCTTCAGTTTCCTCGACGACGACCTCGGCAGCACCCACCACTGTTGTTTCTCCGACGGCCTTTGCCAAGAAATTCGAGGTGCTGTTCTGCGGGCGCGTCAGTGTGGCTCACAAGAACGCGCCGCCTGCCCTGATTGATGAGTGCATTGAGAAGTTTGGCCAGTCACACGTCTCAGGGACGGGGGGGAAAGGAGGCAATGCTGGGGGATTGGTGGGCGGGCTGAAAAGGGCGTTGGCCTTCCAGTCTAATGGTCTGGGGAGTGGTGGTGTCGGTAACGGGGTGACTGAGAGCCCCCCAAGTGGGAGGCGTCCCATCCTTTTCAAACGAGACCCCAGCTTCCCCTGTCTGCATGCCCTGGACGAGAATGGACTCTCACCAGAGATCTCACATGCCCAAGCTGCTGACACAAACACACGTACTGCTGGAGTACAGCCCACCAGTCTGCAGGAGAACAGGACTATGCTGTTTACGGTAAATTACATACATCAGTGATCATATTTACAAGTATTCAGTATTACCAGATGCCCAAAGAGTCATGTTTTATGGTATGAGTGTTTAGGAAAACAAGAAAGTAAACCTTATACTAATTTTAGTTTGATAGTAATACCTAAAGCCTGCATTAACTGGGCCCAAGTATATCCATCTATCCATCCATCCATTTTCTATACCCACTTATTCCTAATCAGGGTCATGGGGGGCTGGATCCTATCCCAGCATGCTTTGGGCAGAATGCAGGGAAACACCCAGGTCAGGTCACCAGTCCATCAGAGGCCTAACACACAGACAAACACACATTCATGTTTATGGACAATTTAGAGTCTTCAGTTCACCTGAGCTGCAGGTCTTTGGACTGTGGGAGGAAACCAACACAAATACAGGGAGAAATTCAAACTCCACACAGAATGTAATAGGGCTTAGATTCAAACCCATTATTCTGTATATATTGTGAAAAATTAACAGAACGTCTTTATCAAAAATGTGTAGGAATTTCACTTACTCTTTTTTTTTATGAGAGAAAACATCACATATGTTGTACTTTATCCTTGTAGCATGTTATTTATTTAGGCTACTTTATCAGTTTAGAATCTGTTCTGACTTTTTTCTAATTTTTTTTTGAGTGGAACCAGTGCTGAAAAATACTGCACATTTTCACTATTTCTTTATTTAGAATCATGCTGTTGTCAATCATTATCCTTAATTTAAATATCAATGATCAGTGTTCAGCTCAAAAAAATGTCTCAGTCAGGGTGGGCCTACACATAACTAGTTGTTTGACTCCTAAGCTTTGGCTCCATGATAAAACTGACTGTCGTTTGGGCTACTAAAAGGATCAGGATCAATTCAGATGATCAATGTGTATGGTTAGAGAGCACAGGGCTGTGATTAACAAGTCCTGCTCCTCTGTTTACAGGAGATGGGCTGTGTACCAATAGTCCTGGCAGAGGTGTATTGATTTTATCCAACCTTCAATTTAGGCCTGACACATAGCAGAGATAACACAGGGAAAGGAGGACATGGAGGGACTAGAGAGAGTGAGGGAAGTAAGGAAAACGATGGTTGAATTTTGTGCTGGCTCTACATTTTGTTTTAATAAGGAGATGAAAAGTCTACAAGCTGCTGTGTGTGTTCTGGGTAACAATTAGGCTGCTTCAGGTAGGAGAGACATGAAGTTATTGCAAGAAATGGGGGAAGGAGACATTCAAATGGCTACTGAAGTTCAGTGTTACGGATGCAACTGAGGGCCACTTCACATAAATAGGATGAACCTAGCAATAGACTCGGAACCCTTTTTTATCAGAGTTCTCCTTTTGACCTGAAGGCAGCCCATTATGTGAAGAACTAATCTTTAAGCAAAACAATACTGTTTTTACACCAAGCAAGCAGATTTTACATAGGGTTTTTATTTATTTTTTAAACAAAAGCAGGTGACATTGTTTATATTAGCAGAAGCTCTGTATGCATATTTCACCTCCAAGTGCAGTTCTGCCCTGGCAGTCTCTCATTACAGCTACACTATGAACATAAGCCAGAGCCTGATCCAAAAGTTGGTGATTTACTGGTAGTTTATCATATCACATAGGTTAAAGTGACACTGAGATTAGGATTGCCTACATAATGTAGAGCATATCCTGTATCATTGTGCCTTATGAAAGTCACAAATTAGCAGGCGACCAGTTTAAACCAATTGGAGTTGAAGCCAATAATTATCCAGGACTGTTGGAGGGTACAGAACACGGGGCTGAAATGCCGGGTTAACATGTCTACAACAAGCTCAAGTTCAGGACGATAGTGGGATTTTGGATCAGTGTAAAAGGGGTACTTGTGTCCCTCGGACTACTACACACTGATGTTAGCAGCTAGCTGAAACACAATGGCTCGTCACGCTGCTTTGTTCAGGATAGAGGGTATGTTGTAGTGTAGTAATATGCCGTTTTTGGACCCCTGAATAAGAAAGCCTCATATAAACTCATAGGGAGGGAGAGGAGGAAAGAGAGACAAAAACATAAAACCCCTAATGACTCAGCAAATGCTAATGCTGACTGCTGATCAGAATGAGGTTACTCACACCCCTCTAATGGACCTCTGTATGACCTTAGGGACCTCTTGCTAATGCTAGTCTTCCTGTTTCTCCCTCAGACAGGAAGTGGTCAGCGTTGGCACAGGAAGCAGTGTATCTATTGGTGTCTCTTTCAGCAGATACAGACGTGTTATTAACCCTCATGGCACGCACTGTTGCCGCCAAGGAGAAAAGACAGCATGAACTCATCCTCATGATGTCACCAACCCTTGTTTTACAAAGAGTGTGTCATATCATTAAAAAGAAACATTATGTGTTCACAATGGACCAAACGCATTACTTTTCAGAAATATAGGCTTTAAAAAGTTGCTAAACACTGAAGAAGTCTCTGGCAGTATTGAGTGTCCACTTGAAAACCACTAGTCTAGAAAGTGCAAGTCCGATTCTGTGATTCTGATTAAACACAACAAGAGCCAGTGGAGGGGAACTGGTTCAGAGGAGATTGAGCTTGACGGGTTGAGATATGCTCAGAGATCTTGAAAGCTTGAGATTTAGTGGCTGTGAGATCAACTTATTCAGAAACAGTGAATCCCCCCACTTGAGGTTTTGAAGTGGTGGTGACTCATGTCCTAGTGATGGTGTGAATGGGGATTGCCCCTAAAGCGGAACCGACCAGCACTGCGTGGGGA
>OMKZ01019797.1:11338-28414 GCA_900302535.1 Neoniphon sammara
GCATTTGTGTGCACATATGTACATGCTTGTTCTGACAAATGACTTCATCCTCCCAGTTGATGCCTCCAAAACAATTTGCAACAATCTCCATTTTATCAAAGGCATAAACTCGGATACCCAAATTATTAACTCAATTCCCATGATGGACATCTCCATCAGACTTGCTGTGGAAAACTCTTTATTTATCATTTATGAACACAACAAATTTTCAGCTCTTCAACCAAATTATCAAGACAATCTGAAGTCCCTTTTCCCTCATACAAATATAGATACCACTGTGCTTCATCATCGGTGGGTTTCTCTTGTGAAAACTACTGCGAGTCGCTCATTAAAGTAAATCAAATGTGAAGGGCCCTCTAATCTAATAAAGCACCGATGAGTGAAGTGGCAGAGTTGATGTATCATCACTAAACTTTCTGCTAGCTCATTTGTTTTGCCGGGCAAATGAAGACCAAACACATTCTCGTCACTTAAACGTCCATCCGTGTCCTCATGTGAGATGTTACTGAACTGTCCTGGCGAAAAATGTGTTTTGTGACGCAGATAGAAAGCAACAGTGTGTGTGTGTGTGTGTGTGTGCATGTGTGTGTGTGTGTGTGTTTACAAAGCCTGGAGTGAGTGAGGTACACTCAGACAGCGCACCCAGACACAGAGACACAAGGTTGACTGATTCTGTCTCAGCAGCTGGAGGGAGGGTGTAATCAATCACAGCATCCTTGAGCCTAACCACCAGCATGTGTGTGCGTGTGTGTGTGTGTGTGTGGGGTTGTGTGCATGTGAGGGGAGCGTGTGAGCATTCCAAATACAGTCTACAATACTCTACACTACTCCTAAGACAAACAACAGGAACTACTTTTTGTGCTTAACTTTCATTTTAAGAAAAAAAAAGCTATAAATACTATTAAAATAATATAAAAAAATAAAATAAAAAAATAATTAATTAAAAATATATTCAACTTGACAAGAGAAAATCATTGAATTTTTTTCTCTTCTCACACACTTTAAATGCTGCTCTTTGACTGTGTAGTGCAGTGAAGACAGCCTCACGAAATCACGCCGCTCATAAGTGTGTCACTATGTTTGTTTGTATTTGTGTGTGTGTGTGTGTGTGTATGTGTGTGAGTGTGTGTATGTGCCTACCTGTTTGCAAATACACACATACTGTACAAACCTATTAAACTTTACCCCAGTAAAGCTGTTCTATTTAAGAGAGGGGGGGAGAGAGAGAGAGAGGAGAAAAAAAGAGAGAGAGAGAGAAAGAAGGGAAGTTGTGTGATGTGTTCAGAAACCAGGGCACATACTCAGAGCCAACGGAGAAATCATGCACATTACCGTCCTCAGCCATTCTGTCTAATTACAGCACCCTGAAAGTTTCCTGCCATGAAAGACGCTACTTAGTATGAGAGTCTGAGCAGCGAGCGCAGGCTCACTTCTTGCATCCTAAGTGTCACTTAAAACAGAGACAGCCCAGCCATAAGTGGTCTTGAGGATGCTAGTAAATAGCTTTTGTCATTCTACTCCCTTTGCTGTGAAGACGAGCGCTCGGGCAGAATAGTAATGCCCTCAATATCGGAATATGTTGATTTATGTTGATATATTAAATAAATTTCAGAGTGCATTAGCTATTTTAAAAGAAAAAAGCCCAACTCTCCACAATCTTTCAAAATACACAATAATTATTTGTCGCAAACGGTTAATTTTCCCACTGAGAGCCCAATCAAGCAACCTGATAATTACCAATTGTCTCCAGTGTCGTGGGTTTCGTTTGGGAGGGCTATCCTGCTTTTTGTTTAATTAGGATTCAAAATGACGGCTTTTAGTTCTTGTTGAGGCTTTTCTTCACTTAATCTGTAAATGAGGTCCTAAGTGCCCTCATTTTAACCCATTTACAGAATTCAGTACCAAGAGATATACTGAGCATCATCAAATCAACAGTAGTTACATCAGTGTTATTATTTACAACAGAACTGTGCAGCTTGGATAAAAGAAACAATTACAGTGCAATTTACAAAAGGCACTGCTCAGTGCAAAGGAGATATCCCAAGATTATGAGCTATTTGCGGGCGATACATTTACAAAGAAGACTACAGTGTTTTTATCTCTGTTTTTCTCTCTGTCTCACACACACACACACACACACATGGTCAAGCATACACAGCCATGCTGGGGTGGAGGTGTTGGGGAGGGGACTGGGTCTCTAATCTTTGACATGCAGACTTGAAACATCCTTTGCTGCAATGGCTGGAGATAAAGCACATTTTAGGTTATGTGTCAACTTGCGGTTGCCCACTGCAGGATGTAAAATAAATGGCTCTTGTGTCTCATCGGTGTAAACTGCCCATACACATGTACACACAGGGAAAGAGAGAAAGAAAGAACAGACACGGCCTGTTTACAATCACTAAGCAAAGCAAAATATAATATTTAAGTCACATTGGGCTAGTATAGTATTCCTAATGTGTTTTAAGCAGATTTTAATGCTGCAACCATTTATGTATTATTTATACATACACTAATAATGTGAGTAATAATCTGAAAGCTGCATAGGGATTATTTTCCATTACAGCATCCCAATCTTCAAAAATGTATCACGTTTTCAAGCACTTCAAAGTCCACTGCCTTTTGCAGCCCTGCAGCCACAAGCCTGCATAATAAATGTCTATGGTTCAAACTGAACTAATTCAAAAGAACGCTCACCAGGCAACTCAGTTTATCTGACTGTTACTTAACATTAAGGTGTGTCACACAAGCTAGAAAAGGACTGTAATAGTTTTGTAATGCAAGGAATCTCTGTAGTCTTCACTCCAAATGTGCTGCACCTGGCTGTGCTGCTACTCAAGTTCAAAACCACGCGCTTCACTTGGGCCAGGGTTATCATAGTGACTTTATCTGACTTTCTATTCAGAATGTAAAAGCTATGCATGTAGCTTATGCCATATAGAAGCAGCACAGTACACAAACAGTGCCCAAGTCCCTTCCATCATGCAAAGTCATTTCAACAGCTAAAAATGTGCAGTAGCTACTCTCTGACTTGCTGTCTAATGTAAATGTGAAAAATCTTTCACCCACTCCTGCAGCTCAGCTTTTGAAATAAGCAGGCAGTCACAGGCAGGAAAGGGGTCACTTAATAATGAACAAACACAAAAAACACACTAAAAACAATGGCACTGTAACTGCCTAATATCACACCATAATCACCATGATATAAGAAGCATGATTAGTTATGCTAATTAGATTCATAATTAAGCAAATTAAAACACTGACCAGTATTTTTTTCTACAGCACTGTGTATAATTACTAGCAAATGTAAGAGGCAACATGTTCCAAAATCTCCTCAGATCATCTGTTCTAGAGGGTGAACCTCTATGTAAACATGACATTTCTAACATGTATTGTTCTTGGGTTATTTTGTTCACAAGAATGTGTCTAAACACAGATGCCAACATGATGAGCCACATGCCACACAGCATGGTGGCGAGACATAAAAAGATGTTGGAATATTTAGAAATTTGAGATACATGTCAGTGTTAAAGACAATACCTAGGCAAATTAGGTCTGACACAAGACCAAGGATATGACATTTTAGTCTCACGCTTGCTTTTAAAAGCCAGACATTTCTAAAAAACCACAACAATGTCATAAACTCATATTTAACACACTTTCAGATTTTGGCTTTAGCTATTTATGCTCTGCGTGTTTGACAGTTACTTTATGTGAGCTCTGTTTTGTTTTCGTGAATGGATTTGTTTATAGTTGTGCACATGTGTCTTTTTGTGTGTGCATGTGTGCGTGTGCGCGCACATGTGTGTGTGTGTTTACTTTTGTATGTACCAGTGCAGAACAGAATACAGAAGAATACAATGCCATTTGGCCACCCAGATATAGTCACAGAGAATCCATTATTACTGGTAATACAATAAATTAAAATGAATAAATAAATAAATAAATAAATGAAACACCTACATTGTCATTACCCAGCTGTTTGAAGTTACATGGCCTGAGGTGTTCTCTTTCTAACCACTTGGAGTTGGCGTTGAATCTTTCTGTCAACCTCCTCTGGCTATTCTGTCCCATTTGTCCCAGTTGTCACACTCTGTTGCCTGTGCAACACTGAGCAAGTAATTAATTTATTTATTTGGCATAAAGCTATTCTGTCACTTTCCCAGCTGATCAAAAGATTATCAAAATTTCTGCCTAGATAATATCAGGAACATGATCTTTGACACTACATTTGTTGTAGGCCTAAGTAAAGAAATTTAAATTTGCATTTTGTTTTTCTTTCTGTGTAGTAAGCCCTCAGACCACTGACGAGTGAAAATGAGTGGAATGAAGCTCTTGAAGGCCTGTGTCTCATGCGTTTAACCAGGATTGGGTAGTAATGAAATAGTTGTAACAACGTTATGAATACTGAATACGAAAAATGACTGATTATTGATTATTGAATACAGAGAAATACCTTACCTGAAACATAGCATAGTAAGCTGAAAATAACTGAAAGTAACGAGATCCAATAGTCTTCTGAGATTGGTTAATCCCTCCTATAACCTTACTGATTACAGTTTTGATAATGGATTTTTTTTAAAGTAACCTACCCAACTCTGAAGTGTGCCTCAGTGTGTGTTCTCAGAAGTTAAAGTAATCCCATGATAAAGTAACCCAACAGAGCTCAGGGTGCTATCATCATTATCATTAGCATTGGGCTCCTTATTAAGAAATAAAAAGTAAAGCATCACTCATTACGCGTGCCATATCTTCACTCATTAATCCCTGGCATACAAACTGAGGGTTGTATTAAATGTTGTTGATCTCCAGTGTCATAGTTTCATAGTTTCACTCGGTAAAAGATAAAGGGAATAGCTTCAGCCGGAGAAAGTATACTTTTCTGATAGTTCTCAAATTGGCTATGAATAGTGGAAACGTGCTGAAACTGTGCTGAAAAAGGATCAGGATAATGCTGCATTAAAGGCCAATGGTTTCTGGGTAGTTGAACCTGAATCTGACAATTAAAACAACTGGTTTTGTCGGTAACTACTGCTGAAATTAAAGCAATGCACTGATCCTTGGTGGGGAAAGCGCTATGGTGTGTAACAGAGGCCAACCAACACTGCTCACCCAACAATTACCATCGTAGCGTGTGTAACAAGAGCTGGTGATACTCACATCCCTTTGTTTCCATACTTGTTGTAGAACTCCATGTGGTTGCATGCTTGAATCCAGCCGATGGTCCATGTCTCTTTGCCGGCTATTGGAGGTACCAGGACTCGGGCAAATGCTCGGAAGTGGGGGGTCCGGTAGCGCAGGACTACGTTGGATGACTCGTCGATGCTGGTGGGGTTGGCGTCAATGGAAGAGTTCACCTCCAGGACGATGATACTCTCTCGGAAACTCTTGGGCTTACATCTGATACTCTGGATACAGCCCATTGCATTAAATAGCAACACAATCCACAACAACGTCCAGAGGTCTGGAGAAGAAGAAAGACGCATGGAAATAGCAAGAAAGTCACCACAGTTGGATCCACATAATCTTGCCCCAAAATAGTCTAAGAGAATCAAAAGTGTTTATTTATAGCAGACTGTTTCACTAAAAAGTCATGCATTCTGTAACCAGCGTTTTGATCCAAAACTACTGTCAGAAAGAAGAAAAAAAAACAAAATTGAAGGGGGCCTGCACATTCACAGGCACAGGCGCATGCTTTCCGGTGCGTAAAACGCCACTTCACCTAAAAAAAAGTGTAGACAAAACTTTGTTTTCCGTGCACTGGGGTTTTCACACCACAAAGTCAAGTCATTGCCTCTTCATATGGGCTCTATCGCCTCCACGGAGCGAAACGTCGCTCGTGTTTTTTTGGCAACATGCATCCACTGTCAAGGTGTACTTCATTGCATGTCCAAATTATAATGAACAAAAACAACTAATGTTACACCTCAACGTCACAGGCTATTAGGTTCTCGCCCTTCTGACTCCTTTATTTGCATTTTAATATTCCCTAGGCTGTCGTTCTGTGGGTGAAAATGAATTACAAAACCCCTGTCTTGAGTCTCTGGTGACAAGATTTATAATCGAAAAATAGCCTGTATTACTGTGGATAGTGGATGCTGACACCAGAGATCTAAAAAAAATGACAAGAGGGTAGTGCAAAGGTGACGTTTAATTGTGCAGATGTTGGTTTAATCTGCAAAAGCCTCAATTCATCAAAATAGAAATTGTGATATATAACAATTTCTTAATACACGGCATGTGCGGATTAAAGGGTCGTGCATTGCTATTGCATGAAGTGTGGTCTATTTTTAGTCGATAAAAACAAGATGCAAAGAAGTCTACCTATAAAACAGTTCACTGGAAAGTCACCAGTTTCATCAGCTAGGTGAAACCTTGGAGAAATTGAAAGCCGATCTGAGTGAACGGCGGCTCACACAGTTCCTTGGTCAGAGAGGTAATTCCGTTATCTTCTCTCACACGCTCCCGTTATTTCTCCTCTATTGCAGCAAAAATATTTCAGCGTCCCTCAGAGGTAGTATTTCAGCAAGCACTGAAATCTAGTCGAGTTTTAGACTGAGCATTGCTACATCCAAAGGCAACCAGGTCAACTTTAGCCCCCATTTATCCGGATCCATATTTTAGCCTAACCCAAAATAAATAAATTATAAAGCCTCTAAATGGATGAATGCGAGTTGCCACATGTTTCGACCGAGCCGAAAATGCGAGTCCTCTCTTTGATGGGATGCAGTTTAGCCTAAATTCCTGCACAAGCTGTCATTTCTCGGTGCTCGTCCCATCGCGGCCACGGCAGGTTCACCCTCCCGCATTGGTCTAGCGGCTTGGGAAGCAGCTCCTTTATAAGTACCTTCGAAACGACACTTCCGCTTTAAGCTGTATGCATGCTGGGAAATGTAGGTCTAATGATACTGCGTCTCAACGTGCATTCAAGGAACTGTTAATAGCAATCCCAGAGTAATCATTTCAGTCAACTGACAAAGACAAGCTTTTCATTCTCTCTCCCTTTCTTTCTTTTCTTTCTTTCTTTCTTTCTTTCTTTATTTATTTCTTCAATTCTGTCTTTCTTTGACAGTAGAAAGTAGAGAAAGAATGGAAAGACTAAGAAAGGGAGAGACAGGGGGTGATAGGCCATGAGACAAAATGCCTCAGACATGGCACTTACATGGTACACATGAATAAATGAATTAAATAAATAAATAAACAAACAAACAAATAAATCAGTCATATACAATTAGATAATTGAAAAGTCAATGTTGAGTATCAAAGGTACAGTGTGAATCTTTACAGGAATATTCAGCAGTAATGCTTTCTTGTCAGGGTTAGGCTGCGTTTTTTTTGTTGTTGTTGTTGTTGTTGTTGTTTGTTTTGTTTTGTTTTGTTTTTTCTTGTGGATTCTGGTTCATTTACCTGTGCTGGTCAGTAGATGGTTGTTATTGTGGCTCTTGGCTGCTTGGCTATCAGGTCTGTCATATGCTGTGCAGAGCTGTAGGCCTAATAACTGTGTCAGGATGGAACAGGAGAACTTTCATTGTTTCCCTACAAGACATGACTGTTGTGATGTCATAATAGTGTTCCTATCTTTTCCTAATACCAAATGAAAAATACAGGACTTTCAAAGCATCTAACTTTTCCTCTAACTTTTTATTATCAAAAAGAGATATGTTTTGCATGACATGATGCATGAATGTATACTTGTTCAGTCAACTGCAAATTAGTAAACTGATGAACATTGTTGGCTGAGTGGATTGTGACAATGGAAATATGTAGTTGTTTTTGGGTGTTGTGGATTGATTAAACCACAATTCACTCAGCACTCAATGCAATATGGCTGACTCTGACATATGAATCAACTCTGACATTGCAGAAAGTCTTATAAGCTATTGTACACATAAATAAGAAACATATTAGTTGTGCTCAGTTGATTTGATACAATTATTACTTTTACATTTGCCCTCAAACTCCCTCCCTCTTCTTAAATTTTGCTTGTCATCTGTCAGTGTTGAGGAGTGTGTAATATGGCAGTTGGTCAGGCCCAAGTAGAATGCCTTGGCATGGTTGAATTTTGATATTTGTGTCATTTCTTCATCAGTTTAGCATGGAAATGATTAGAAATTGTGAATGTACAAAAATATGCTTATGATTGATATTTAACCTGTTATATTTGTCAGTATTGCAGACAAAACAGTTGATGAGCTTGAAACTAGCACTAAACTACTTTTTTCTCTGTTCTCTAAACTGTAATGAACTTGTCAAGCTCAAAAGCAGTTTCAGGCGAGTGGTGACAGGTGCGTTGAAGGAGTAGGAAGATCACAGAATAAATTATTCATCAAGTGTAATCTGAGTCTTGACACCTATTTTTTTTTCCTAAAACGTGAAAAAGTCTGCCTTTGTGGTAGGTAAATGTCACATTTTCTAATGCAAATTAAGCTGTTTCAATACTGTAATATCATTCTCTTGGCATAAGTAATCTGTCTCATTCTGCCTTTTTCAAGTAACTGTCAAATTTCCTAGGACTTGTTATATCGGGAATTTAAGAAGAATTCTGTTACCATATTGACTTAATATTTCATTTAAAGGGAAAAATTAAAAGACTTTTAAGTCGGTTAAAATTAACAGTAGATTGAAACTAGTGTGAAGATGTGCAGTGAGTGCCTCTGCTTTGCAGCTATCCATTTAAGCACCTTGGAGAACTCCCGTCCATAAGTGAGCGCAGCGTAGAGGTTGAATTGAGATTGTGCGTAAACTACGTCAAAACTGCAGGGGAAAACAGATGCTGCACTGTCTGGGCTCGCCTGTCCTCACTGAACAATGTGGATGAATGTGGATGACTGTTCACTTTTTCAGATTTTAAAACACTATATCGCTCTAAACTAGAATCCTCCGTGTTGTTCCATGGATGTAAATGGTGGCATGATGGAGACCACTGCAGAGATCTGAGTGATGCTACATGTGCTATATTCATCCGTCGCCTGGTAAGAAGACACAATTTCCTTTGTCCTGCGCATTTTTGAACGTTTCTCCTCTGGTTAAAATCCAAGCTAGTTTTTCACTGCACCACATGCAGCAATACGGCACCTGTTGTTTATACGGTTGCGCAATGTTATGGTGTAACAAGATGCTCATGGTGTTCTTTTATCTCCACGCTGTAGATCGTGTTTCACGGGATTGGCCGAAGCAAATGCCAGTCAACCCACTCCTCATGCCTGCATGGGTCGCGATATAAACAGCATGGCCAAAGCACATTCCAGTTGGTCTAAATATATCTATTAAGGCCACAGGAGGGGGAGGACTGGTGAAGGGGTTTATCTTGGGACATTTCACTGTCGTGGTTACCCAAATCGGTTGAATTACCTTTCGAAGACTGTCAATCAATTGTTTAACCCAAGGAGGCGAAGTTGCCTTAATAGAAATATGCCCTCTAGTCACAGTTTGAGATCAAGGACGCGGGATAGAAACAGCGTCCTGAGCAGACCTGAGTTCATGTCCCTGAACCAGCCCGTCCGCGGCAGCGGCCCGTCCGAGAGCCGAGGCAACGCAAGGCGCCTTGCTCAAATCAAACACCAAACAAGCCAGCCGAGCGAAGAACCTACCGACAGTGCCAGCAAGGACCGGAAAGAGCCCAGCAAAATGCCCGAGGAAGACTGTATGCAGTTGAACCCCTCGTTCAAGGGAATAGCAATGAACTCCCTCCTCGCCATTGACATCAGCCTGTCCAAGCGCATGGGGGTCTGCGCCTACACGTCGTCGTCCTGGGGAGGATGCCGGTCCATGGTCGCACTGCTCGCGCTTACGGGGCACGGCATCACGTGGATCATTGGCACTATCGTGTGTCTCACAAGGAGTAACACTCTGGCTGGACAGGAGGTCTTGGTCAACCTGCTGCTTGGTAAATGCGACACCACACTCCAAAACATTCATTGCAATTCAACCCCCAAATACACAAACGTACGTGCATCAGTGTGTCAGCAGTCTTTAAACAAGGTGTCTTTATTCAGTTATCCCATGGTGTTCTCAGACCTTTCCATGTCATCTGTCCCCAAACAAACAACATTAACCTACAGACCCACACTGGATAACACTTTGTCTCAGGGGCCCCATATGGGAAGATCATTGTTGTTGTTAGTTCAGTTTTGAATAACACATCTGTCCACACACTGTATATCTATGTGGGTAGATAGTGGTGAGCAGCAGTATTACAATCCAGTTGATGCTGAATTAGAAATTTTGTTCTCATATTTTGACTGACTCCAGGCTTTCTCAGCGGCCTTCACCTCTGCGGAAAAGAGCACAGACCCACATCTCATTTGGATGCAATGCGCATTGCTCAGAAAGGCCGGGGCCACCACTCTGTGTGTGTGTGTGTGTGTGTGTGTGTGTGTGTGTGTACACATGCACAGTCCTGGCCCAATCACAGATTATTGAACAAAAAGCAGTCCAAATCTCCTGGCTGGAGTTATATTGGACTCTGATTGGAAGCTGGTAAATCTCTGGATTTGGGACACTGTTAGGACCATTGTGTTTGGTGCATTGTTCAGTTGCACATGCCCGTTCAGTATTTGTGGGTTCAGGATCATTTGGGGCCATTGGGATCTGTCAGGAATAAATCTAAGAACGTACTGACTATAGGGAGTAGCTGTGCAGTGCTGAGATATAATATTTCATTCTGAGTAAAATTTTGCGGTTGAATTTTTTTTTATCTAGAAAGAAAGTAATGAGTCAAGATTGGACTGTCAGGATGGGTTTAATTTAGTCCTGTCTTACAGTTATATAACAATGTTGCCAGATAAAACTACTTTGATCTAGTGCTTTTAAAGCCCAATCTAGTCAGATAAAGAGTGGCACTATCTAATAAACTGTTTACCATGACAGTTAACCACAGAGGCTCCAATGACACGCAAAGGACATCAGTATTCTTTGGTTTGTTCTTCAATGTGATTTGCAAGATGGAGAGTGAAGGTGAAACATCTCATTTCATTTCTCAAAGAGGCCATGTTTACCCAGAGTCCTTTTTCAGTTGTGATTCAGTCTACGGGAAAGACATAGATAGATGCTTTCTGAAGCCAGCCTGCTCTGCTGTCAAAATTCATTCTTTTGGACATCAAAACTGATATAACTTCATCCAGGTCAGCAGCTTCCCTACACTCAAAGCTCATACTTTATACAAAAGCCTCGTTCACTTTCAATATCTGCTAGTCTGAAAGACAAATATGACAACTACTTCAAGCCTACAACTGAAATGTAATTTTGTTGGAGACCATACATCCCCTTTGACACAGAAACTGAAAAGTCCACAATTGTGACAACATTCGAATATGATTTATACTTGTACATATGAAAATGTTGGAGACAGTAATGAGATACGGCGTGATTCCTCCTCAGCAGCAGAAAATCTCATCCGGAGGATACAGCAGCTCTGTTCCCCTGAAATGAGCTTCTAGATTAACAGCCTGGGGCCGGGCTGTGTAAAGGTCAAGTGTGTGCAACAACAATACAGCAGTAACAATCAGGGCAGCTGATATTAACAGTAAGTAAGTGACGGTATCATCAATAACCATGATCGTCAAGATGTACTGAAAACCTCAATCAGGCCACTAGTCAGATCAGGTACTAATCAGGTACTAGTCACTTAGTGCACTAACAGAAAAACATAAGATCTGCACTCTGGATTTGAGGTTGCTATTTTTTCTTTCTTTTCAACAAGGGAGCTTACAAGTGTCAGCTCTTAAAATAAAGACAAAAGAGAAAACTGAAACTGAAACTGAAAACTGAATTTCTACTGCCAATCACTATTATTCTACATAGCTATGGTAAAGAACTTGGGTAAACACATGATTCCTAGACTAATACATTCCCAAACACACATCCTTGTAGCACCTCAGCAAATGGTCTGATAAGGACCGATGGAGTTGCATTTGAATTTAGTTGGAATTAATGCTAAAGACGCAGAGTGAGAAAAAAATAATTCATTAAAGTAATACAGTGAGCAGCCTGTAGGTCCAACAGAGATGTTGTCCCTACATATTCAGTCAACACAAGTTGTTTTGATATTAGAAGTCCTACAGCTAACCGTCATAACATCTTGTATAGTGAGACTGAGCAGCAATAAATGATATAAAAGCAAACTTTGTATGGAGCTGCAAGCCTCACTTGATTTGATTTGGTATCTAAAATGTATGTGTATGCTGTATTTATTGGCTAATACTTCAGTGCGTTGATCACTAACAATTTTCAGCGCGATATAACATCAGTCCCCTCAGAGCTGTACACTGTCCTTAAGCGTTTAGTTTCACATTCATTGCTAAAATGTGTGTGATACAGTTACCACTGCTGCTGCATGTGTACAGCATTGTAAGCAGCAATATCAATAATGTTGAAGTTAAAGCCTTGCCACTTTCACAGGGATAAACAGAGGCTGAAGTTGGTATACCATATGCCAAAACTGCTGTACAAGTATGAAGCAAAGATGAAAACAGTAACAAGCATTTATACATGATGAGTTACACTGAATTAAAAACATGAGGCACTCAGTAGAGCACGGACTTCTGCCAAGGTCTGGAAGTTACAGCCCTGTTTGTGGGCAGTGCCATCTAGACCCATGACCAATCTCTGGGTTTCTTGATGTAACATGGAAACTACGACCCTGTTTATGCCCACCCAAAACTTCTTATAACCAAACTTTCCACCAAGTTTCATGGAAATCTGTCCAGTACTTTTTTAAATTATAAGCTTATTCAAAAATTGTTAAGGGCAGCTGTAGCTAAAATAATCTCCACTCTTAGCGGGCATAGGTATCTTTGGCTGTGAGCAGTCAATAGAATGTCGAGTTAGGCATTTCAGACTAAATGCACACCTTTTGTTTAGCTTTAGGTAAAGCTATGAAGGTATGCTGTACTGCAGTTTTCATTGTCTCAGACAGGCAAAGCCTCTTTGGGATCAAAAGGTGGAACATGACTGGTTCTGATGGAGGTGGTATGCTTGTTTTAATTATCTCTGTCAATTTGGAAACTACCGAAAAAGCTTTGAGATGGAGAGGGAAGGATGGGTTAATCCATGTTAATCCTCAAATGACCTGCATTAGTCTATTAAAGGTGTCTTGTTCATGGTACTGCCCCTGTATAGCAACACTTTATCCTAATAGAGGGCTACAGAGCGGTTATACCTGTAAATTATTTGCTGACCACCATGAGTCATGGACAGACCACGCTGTCACTCTTGCTAGAATGAGAGAGAAGAGGCTGAGAATTCCCTGGAGCATGAAGTAACGTTTGGCTAAGGGTGTGCTAGTTCTCCCACATCTTAGCTTGGCAGAGAGAGAGCAGTGGGCACTGTGGGTTTTCTCACAATACAAGTTGATGTGTGGAGGTCTGGCTGCATGTCTGCCCACACCTGTTGCACTCCTTGGGATAGAGTTTCCATTCTCAATATAGCAGGTCCCCCTTTGAACAGTTAATCGGAGTTCAGCTCCCCAGGATGTGAGCCGCTCTTGCAGACATTACAGAAGTCAAGTGAACAGGTCCACGCTGTATCGGTCCAGAGGCTGCAATGAATTTTCCATTTTTTATGGCATTTTTTTTACTGTGTTGTCTCTCATGATTGCTCTTAGTGACATACAGACATACTGGCATAAAGTATTGGCTGCCTAAAACTGTTTTTGCACTAGCTTAGAACTGTTAGTGACTAAGTGCTGTCTTGGTGGAAGAAACATGCCACTGTACTGTGGTGACTGCAGATGTGGTGTCAATCCCACTGAAAAAATTTCACTTCCAAGAACTTTGAAAACTCACCAAATGTGAGGGATGACACAGTGCTGTGTCTCCTGTGGGTGTCTCTGTGTCTCAGTGTGTGCTACCTCTCTGGTATCACACATTACAGAACACATCCTTTCTTATTTCTCCTTGAGAAATAAGGAGTAACACCCTCAGCCAGCACACATTACATAAAGTCTATGACTCATAGTAAAAGAAGACAATACCGTATTTTTTTCTTTTACAAATTAAACAGAAATATTTATTTAGTTTCATTGCTATTACAATGCAAAATAGTGTAACACGAGTTTTAACTTTCATACTAAAAACTGCTGTAAAACTTAATGCATTCAGTACAGCCCCACATCATTCATTCATTCATTCAGCCATTTATTTATTGTCATCAGTCAGACCCTATCTAACTGCTATTTCTCCTTGGTTACATAATTATTTGCAGCGCACACTACTCTGAACCCACAAAGCCACGTATTTCCTCTATTATTTTCCCACTTTCCTGAAGAGTTGAGGCTTGTGATGCAAAACCTTTCCAGGGTGATACTGCCCTGGCCAAGCCAAAACTGAATTGCGTTGCATTATGGCGTGGAAGGATTCCCGCTCAGCCTCGTCCTTATTCCTGGTGTGTTGTTTGTTGGCTCACCTCCGGCCTCACCTTCAGCTCTGCTAAGACAAGGATTTCCAGAAGCCACCGGGTGACCTGCGGCAAATTCTGTGCCCACTCACATCTCATCAGTTTCATTGATTGGGTTAGCTCTTGTCTTCAGTCCTCTCCTCTTCACCTCCTTTGAGTTTTTCTCCACTCCTATAATTTTTTTTCTCTTTTCTTGCCATCTCTTCTTTTATTTCTAGCCTCCTTATTTTATTCATTTCTTACCAGTGGACTCTTTTCTTTCCTCCCAGTGATAATAAACTTTATTGGCATAGCCAAGTGCCTCACAACAGCAAAATAAAAGGCATAATCCAATAAAATGCCAGTAGAGCATTGATAAAAGCTTAAAAATAAAGTATGTTAAAATAAGATGTAGAGTAATATAATTAACAATAAAATAGTAATAAAAAAGTAAAGGGTATGAGAGGACAGCATGATCAATATGTCTGACTGTTGTGGTTTTGCAGTGCTGAGTCAGATGGGTGTGTGTCTGTGTGTGTGTGTGTGTGTGTGTGTGACAGCAGGCAGCGGCTTGACCAGAAGTGAAAGATGGCGATGGGGGTATTTTTGGGAGTGTGATGGAGCTATAAAAGGCAGTTGCAACCGTCTGGTATGTGCTATGTTAAAGACAGACACGTTCCTCAAAGCCAGTTTTACTCAGCTCTGCCATTAGTGACTGCTGCTACTCACCATCATATATGTGATCACATATTTATGATGGGTGGCGCTACATGAAAAAGCCGAGATAAAACCAACATAAGAAAAAGTTACTGAATAAGCGGGCATTGTAAAGTTTGCAGGACAATCTAGAGATATGTGAGTGAGATACTGTAATTAATGCTACTTTATACATAAGGCCACTACTTAATACATCTGTAGTTAGTACATTAAGTTCAGATTGTGCTCTGTCAAACGACAAAAACACTCTTTTTCTCTCAGCCAGAAAGAGAAGCTAATTGGTCGTATCGGTATTGTGTTCAGAGCTCAGGCTGGTGCAGGCTTTCTCTCTCTCTCTCTCTCTCTCTCTCTCTCTCTCTCTCTGTCTCTCACTCTCTCTCTCTATTTTTTATTGGTTTCAGTTCCCTGGTATAGTTTCTGTGGTGCATGTAAAATGTTTGATTTACTTAAAATGGGAAAATTTTATTCAGGACAAATGAACTTGTTATGAGCAGAAGTTCTCATTTACAGAAACAGTGTTTGGTTTTAGGCTAAACCGAGTGGTTTCTGAAAATACGTAACTATGTATAACTTGTTCACTCTCTTTATTTGTTTATTTATTTTCTTGTCACAGCCCTCATCCTCGATGTCATGACTGTGGCCGGAGTCCAGAGGCTGGTCAAGCGCAGAGGACCCTGGGAGATGACGCCGGGTTTCCTGGACTGCGTCGCCATGGACGTTTACTCCTTCCCCGCTGCACATGCCAGCCGGGCCGCCATGGTCTCCAAGTTCCTGCTGTCCCACCTGGTCCTGGCTGTGCCGCTCCGCATCCTCTTAGTGCTGTGGGCCTTCCTGGTGGGCATGTCCCGGGTGCTGCTCGGGAGGCACCACCTGACCGACATGGTGTGCGGCTTTGCTCTGGGCATGCTGCACTTCAGCCTGATGGAGACTGTGTGGTTGTCATCAAGCACTTGTCAGACTCTCATCTCCATAGGAACCCTTAGCTGGAGCCCCTTTAGTTGAAAGCCTTTGATATCAGGCTTGTGAAGTTTTTGCAACAATCAGAGATTCTACTGCACATTGTGAATACTAATACTTGGATCTAGAGGTCTGCATGTAATGTCACAGACACAGCAAGCAGGTCAAAAGACTTCACAAAGCCTTTATAAAGCTTCAAAAATTTTAGTACCTCTGATCCAATTTACCTACACAACTTTACAACTCCCTCCCCTCCAATCAGCACTAACCGAGTGAGATGAAATACAGAATGATTATTAATTGGCAATGATGTGATAAAAGCACAAGTAAGATTGTTTACATGCTGATGTTCCTTTGAAAAACAATATCACTACCATCCTCATCCTTAGCAGAACCTCTCTCTATTTAGTCAGTTCTTGCAAGACTCCCTGTGCCTCTTCCTCTTTATTTTATTACCTCTTTTTACTTCCCCTTTTTTCTGTTCCCTCTTCCTCTTTCTGGCAGTGTTTTTTTTTTTTTTTTTTTTAAAGGTTAGAGCTTTTCCTTTGGATTTCATTGGCAAATCAGATAATGAGATTTCTGAAAAGTGAGTTTGGTGAAAGGATTTATCATTTCTTACATGTATCACTGAAGTATATCAAATGAACTAAGTTTGGATATTTCACAATGTTGCTTATCAGCACGGGAGGGAAGTTGTTTATACGTTTCTGACTGAAATTGTCTAATCCATTGAAAAGCAGAAAAATGTTTATTTAAATGTCATTCTTCTTATTTTCAATGTTACTGAATTTGTTTGGGGGAAACAAATACCACACTTGCTATGTGGGATCAAGGATTTTTACCAGAGGCTCAAATGAAATTTTATTGAATTGTCACTAATGCTTAAATTAATTTAAGCCTGCTATTTAATTACAAATGTTTCTCCACAGCTCTCACATTATAATAACCCTTTGTTTTGCTGTCTACACATTAGCCTAATAGACAATCACGGACTGTTTATCAGTGGTGCTGATCTTATGCCAACTGAAG
>OMKZ01019797.1:28741-46859 GCA_900302535.1 Neoniphon sammara
GTTGAACAAGCTTGAAAATATTATGTTTTTATTGTAATTTTTCTTCCTTTTTAAGATGACGAGGTGGACACTCAGAATAATGTGGAATGCCTTCTTTAGTATGATATTGTTTGTGCGTCGTTATAAAGATGCCATTTACAATTTCAGTTGTTTTTCTCTTGATTTTCTGGATGATTTGTGCGCTGGTGAGTGTGTGTGAGTATAATGTTTGTGTATGTGTGTGTGTGTGTCTGTGTGGGCTGAATTAATGCTGTGCATGTGTTTACTCCCAAGGTTTGCAAATATTTTACTTTGTGCCAAATACCATAAAGGAAACATCAATAAAACCAAATCCATAAGTGTTATTTTTCTTTTTTAAAGATTATGAGTCACCTTAAGCCCAGGAAACATCATTGCCACATTATTTTAGATCTCTGCAGCAAATTATGGACTGATTCAAACACACTTGTATAACATGGAAACATGAATGCTAAGGCATCATATTGTCTTTAGCATGGTCAACAATTCAACCTCTTCTAAGTATTTAATGGTAATTCAGTTTGATCTTATCTCAAAGCCAGAAGAGACTTAACCATGGGCGACAGCATGATTTTACACACTGTTTTGTGTGTGTAAGCCTCTGTGTGCACCTGTGTACTAGCAGAGAAATTGATTAAACATGATAGATAATCCATGTGTCAGAGCCATTCATATGCTAAAGACACTGATTGATTTATTGTGACATATGTTCTCCGACACCAACATAATGAAAGAAACCAGATACTACTGAAATATCTGTGTCCTCTTCTGTGTCGTCTTTTCTACTTAGAGTCTGATACTTCACAGCTGTCTGGAAACACTAGCTGCCTCCCATATGTGTCAAGTGAGTGAATCTCACTATTAAAATACACTTTTGCTGTCAAGATGAGTCATACTGCACAAAACATATTTACATACCGTGCTTATTAGTTTGGACCATCGAGAGGTGTTCCTCACCTCTAGATGGCTCTGTCTGAGACGTAGTCCAGAATGTATTTGCAGTCCTGTTTAATGACTGTATTTTTTGTTTCTTTCCTGCATCTACAAGTGGTATGGTGATACCTTCAAGATACCCTCATGCATGTGAGTATGACTGTGGTGTTTGTGCCCATATTTGTGTCTATACCCAAAGATGACTCGACCGTCCCAGGCTCAGCTGTAAGCGCAGACTGCTGAAGTGAGCTAACAAGCCCCTGGCCATAGCTATCTACCATTTGGTTTTATTTAATTCAGAGCTGGAGGGCTCAACACATGCAAAATTCACTATATTGAGTGCCAGAGAGTTTATAATGAACTCTCAGTAGTCCTACTATACACATTATGAGGTATCTATGTATGTTCAACTGCATGGGCAACTAGTAGAACAAGGTGTCTTTTTAGGATAGAAAACTGAATGCATCAATTCTCAGTAATGGTGACTTTAATTCACAAGTTTGAACTGAACTTACAAACTTCTGACAGAGAAGAAGTTTTATCTATCTGCTCTTCTATGTATGGTTAATCAGGGTATGGACATGGCAAATGGTAAAAGCCATACAAATCGATGGATGACTCAAGGACAAACTGAGAACTTCCTAAACTATCCTCTATTTATTTGTATTGTGGGCATCACATTTGTGTGGATTTGTGCCACCTTGGAATTTTAGGGTGGCCCTCCTGTCAGTATGATTATATTCACACACATTTCATTATTGAGAGATAATCTAGTCATGAAAATTAATCAATACCACACAGAAGAAACAAACAGCAGGCAGTGTCTGAAACATGCAGATGTGAAACAAGGTCTCCGAGTGTCATAAAAGGGCTTGATTTCTTCACAGCCACACACATGGTGCAGTTTCCTGTCATGCTGCTCTTACCACAGGACATCTGACAGGAAATAAAGCCAGTGCATTGGTGTGTGCTATGAAACCGCTCAAACACTGATAGCAGGAACAGAAACAGCTTTTAAAAATACCCTCTGACAGAATTTTTTCATCTCTGCATCTGCATCATGTCCCGTCTGAATCTCTCTCTTTTCTTTTTCCTTCTCCCAACTAATCATTCAACAGTCAAAGACTCTTTGTGCCCATTGCAATAGATTAGATTAAGTTTGCACACATTAGAAATGCATTAAGACAAATGTCTCCGTGTTCATTTCCCTTAATTATGCATTGATTAAAAAGCTATGGAAATCCCATCTCTGATAAGATGCAATTCCCTCGGCCAGGATATATAGTGCAAATTTGAACAGATAAGTAAGGCAGCAAAAGTCAAAACAGAGTGAAAACAGGTGAGTGTCATTCAGCAATTTGGTTCTTGTTGTCTCTTACGCTCATTGCTGATGTGAGGCAGGTAGATCTGACAGGAAGGGAGGTGGTGGCGGTTTTAGCGGTGGGCGAAGGTGCCAACTGTCTGTGCAAACCTCTGTGAAGCATTCCTCATTCTATGTACATTTACTGAATGTTGTGTTATATTATGGGCAGTTATTATGCTATGTGCAAGAATTAAGTTGCTACAGAATTTGTTGCTGCCTCTTCCTGGAATCCAATGTGGCAGTACCAATTTACTTCTGTCTAAAAGTTATTTTTGTGTCATTTTGCTGTACCCAAATCAAGCTACTGATAATGCTTGCACAGCTGTTTTTGTATGGGTCCATTTCCATTCAGTTAGTAGACACTACATTTACTGCTGTTGTGTCTTTAACTCTGCTTCTGTCCTCTTCTGTCTTAATTTGGCACGTATGAATTCCTCTGTTAAGACAGAGGTAACATTAGACACCATGACTTTAACTCTCCTAATGACACTGACGTCTGTATATAGGCTTGCCCAAAGTGTCTTATCCCATGTTGCTTCATCATCTGTTATTTGCTTCCTGACACTTCATCTCCTGTGCGTCTATAAAGCTTGTATTTTACCATCTTCATAAGGTTATGATATGCTTTTCCAGTATAGCAGGATATATTCCTTCATCAGTGTAAAAATGATTGTCTGTCCTTAACAGTACTCAGACTGCAACATTGTCTTGATAATTGTTTTAGGGCAACTTTGGTGACGTGCTATGCATGGTGGATGGCTCACTTCTTGGAATTCTTGGTTCTTTATCAATTAATGCAATAAACAAGTATGTAGCTTGAAGTAACTGATCATTGTCCTTTTCCATTTTGCTGTTTGTGGGAACCATAGGCTAAAAATTCAAGTTTAAATCTAACTACATTATAAATAAGTGTGACTTTGTACTATAAGTGTCTTTAATGCTAATGAGGAAAGATGTATTTAATGTCTGAGAGCCTGTATCAAAAACTGACTGGATGAGAAGGACAAGTGCTCCCTCTAGAGGAAACTGTTTCAACATACTCCAGTGTGCAGGGAACTGATCTTGTTTTGGCTGGTGCTACAAACTAGTTATGAGTAATAACCTTTTCATTTACAATGAAAAGGTGGTGAGGTTGTGCAGTACAGACTCTACCGAAAATCTGTGGCCTGATATCATGATAGACCATTGTTTGGTGTTGGTTCCCTTGCAGAGTTGAACATTCTTGCAGCTCTGTTTTTGAGTGCACAATGCCTAATTTCATAGCTCAAATTACTTCAATGGCTTTTCCCTGATGTCTGAGGCCATTGCAAGTCTTCATCATTAAATCTGCGATGCTGAGGAGCACCTTTAAAGGGCCAAAAGCGCATGTGTAAACTGTGGAAAACTTTACAGGAGACACAACACAAAAATTGGCCTATGTTGTAAAGGCAAATGTCGTAAATCTCATCACATCGCTTGTGAGAGAGAGAGAGAGAGAGAGAGAGAGAGAGAGAGAGAGACATATTACATGTTATAATCATAATCATTCCCTGTTTATTCTTTGTTCTTCATGAATTCTTAATTAATTAAATATCCCATTTTTGACTGCCTTTCTCCTTGCTTTGGTATTATCACTGAACATTTAGAGCAAAGACAGTCTTTTCAATCTAATTCATGTAGACTACAGTGTATGTTTTCTCCTTGTCATTTTCACTAGTGTGGTATAACATCTAAAAGATAGAGATGGCCTTTGTTGTTGCCTTATTTATCAACCACTGTTTTCAGTACAAGGACTATGTGATTTTTTTATTTTTTATTTTTTTAACTATCCCTCCGGGTCCTGCATGAGCTGGCTGTTTTTGCTTCTTGTAATTAACTGGCTCCACTCTGGCCTCAGATGACTGCATTATTTTTGTGGCTTTATCAGAAAAAAATATCGGGTGGGCTATGAAAACCGTTTATGACTGTACTCACCAAAATAAAAACAAAAAAGAGGTAGTGTTGTGGCTGCAGTGCTGAAGCAGTCTGTCGGGATGATATCTTCTCATATCCTCTAAGTCCCAAAAGATACAACCTCCAGATGCTACTGTGCATACACTTTGTGGTTCCTTTACTGAGACTGTTGAATCCTACAAATATTTAGAAATCTCTTTGGGCAACAGGCTCTTTTTTAAAATACATTTTAAGAAAATTAAGAAAAGTTAAGACAAAGACAGGGCAAATTTGTATTGCATCCCTTCAAGTTACTCTTGATTGCAATAATGAAATCTGGAATACAGCCATCTAAGTCTTCTATTAAGTTATTTCTTTTAATGCGCTCATCTCATTTATGCAGAGTTATGAAATATATTACCATATAGATAGCATCAAAGCATCGGAGATATTTTTTAAGAAAGGAAGAGTGATACATCTGGAGGCTGATGAGAACAAAACCTTTAAATACAGTGCAGGTTGTTGCTAATTTTCAGTGTGGAAATAGGATGGTGTGGAAGGCGGCCTCTTGATTAAGTTAGATATGTTTGGCATTTTCAGAGAGATTCTTAATGGTCTCAGACTTCCATTTTAGTACGGTTATGTTAGTGATCATAGATTGGAAAATGGAAAGCTATAGGAGTGTTTTCGGTTATTTATCTTTTCCAATATGATTTTACAACTCTTAGGTGCATGAGACACCTCTGCAGTGACCTCATGTCACACACATCAGTTGTCAGTGAACTCATTAAGTTGGTGGATGGGCTGTATTTACTATGAAGTTTGAACTTGGCATTAGAATTGTCAGTGTTACAGGGATAAACAACCCTTGAGATCATTTCTGTCTCTGTCTTCATTTAATTGAAAAATGTCCCATAAAGGATGATAAATTATGGTTTTAATAAAGAACAGCCAGACATGGGGAGCTATTTATACAGCACAGTATTCATCATATCACTGCAGTGTCTACTACTAAAAAAAAGTTTCTACAAAGCAGGGTTTGCTTTTACTAAATGCACTGTTTAATATAGACACAAGAGGTCACTGTTTTATTTTCTACAAAATATGCATCTGCAGCCTGGGAAAGATCAGCCTGATATTTGTAATAGATCTCACATATTATTAATATGCAAAGTCATGAGATATGTCATTAGAGAGAGTAACCTATAGTCTACCTTGAGAGTAGACACAGAGGTGTCACAGCACACCTTTTTATTTCCCTGTTGTTATGATCTGAATGGCTGTCAGGTACCTAATCATGTAAATATGTAAAACCAAATGAACTGTCAGTGAGACGCAGCACCTGCGCAGTGTGCGCCGCAGAGGAGCGGGCAGGTCGGAGTGGAGTGCGGTCCTGTGGCAGAGTGTTGGCCTGACAGTGCTGGGACTTCGAGGAACAGGTGAGCCCCAATTTCCTCCCATAAGCTGGCAGCCCAACACCTTGCCATCCCATCGGCTTTTCATATAAGATCCACTGTAACTTGGCCCTGGAAGCTTGTGGTGTTCATTTTACGCTGCAATAAGTTACCTGGGGTTGTGGATCCTCGTGACAGCAGGAAGATGCAAAATACACCCTGTGATAAAGGATAACGTCAGGAAAGCGCAAGTCTGTTAAGGATTAATGATATTTTTGGATGATGTAGGAGGAGGAGCACTTGACTAAGTTTATATATTGCCTACTGAGTGGCGGAAAAAAGTTTTTAATGGATAAGGGATTTCGAAATTTACTCTATGGAATTACTTCTATAATACAGATGTACAGTATATTCACAGAAGGGGGGAAAAACGCCTATAAAAATTAAAATGAATTGTGCACAAAGTGACCTGACCAAATGAAAACTGAAAGAACATTCCTTATTCTATCTTTTTTATGTATTTGATCTATTTTGTCTATTTTTTTAATCTTGTAAAGCGCTTTGTAACATTGTTTACACAAGTGCTGAAACTACCAAGTTGGAGAAGAGACAATTTCAGAAAATTACCATGGAGAAAAACGATCACTGCAGCCACTGTCCGCTCATTTTCTGTATGCATCTAACTGGGGAGATAAAACATCGTGCTTTATCTCTGGTATCGAAATCAGTGTCTGTGATGTTATTTAAGGTCCATAGGCCTAGGGCCATTGTAAGTGAATGTATTTTTACTTTTTATTATGTTGGTATATTAAAAATCACGTTAGGTTTTAGGCTATATTTACCATCCAGACGCTGCAGAATGCAAAAACTAAATTATTTTCTTCAGCATTTAATCAGCAGCCTTAAAAGACAGTATGAACTAAAAATCTTGTAACTTAATTACTGGAAATCCCATTGTTATTATTATTATTATTATTATTATTAGTAGTAGTAGTAGTAGTAGTAGTAGTAGTAGTAGTAGTAGTGTTGTGGTAGTGGTGGTGGTTGTAGCCTATCATCCGCGGAAATCATAAGAATGAAACAACTACTGATAAAAACAAAATAATGAACAAGAACGAAACAGAACAATTGATTTAAAAAGTATTAAAATAAAACCAAATAATTATCCCAATGCAGGTGTAGTTGGGATTAAACCAATGGAAAAGTCTATAACAGACTGCACCAGTGATTAACGACTCTAAATAAACTTGAACCTGAAATAAGAACAGAAACGAGCTCAAACTATAGGCTAATGCTAATTATGCTATTTACATTGGAATTTGGGTCTAGTAATATAGCCTAATCTCTATATAGGCTATATAATGCATGGGAATATAATAGCCAGGAGATAGGAATCAATAAGGTAATTACAAACTGTATTTTTTTCAATCCATATAATGTAAATATGTAAAGGTAAATGTTATTGTAAACATAGCACTGTCTGAATGCTGTTTCTCTGTGCTGCCGCTTTTCTTCGTTCCTTTCTCACATTCAAAGGACCACAGTGAAAATAAACCCAGACCTTACAGTGTTCCCCTTTACAGCTTTTTTTTATATATTAATTTTCCAGGTATAGGCTATAGTCTACCGTGTCTGTTTCCTTCAGAGCTCCATTCTGTAGACCTATGTCTTATCAGCTAGTCAAAAGGGAGAGATGGTCATATAGTCTTTAATTCACACCATGAAGTTAGGTTCTGCATCTCAGGTTTTTTATTTATACTTACATACCAGACACTGCGGAATACAAGGCATTATTTTTTCAGTCAGCATGGTGTAGAACACAATAAGAGATTATTATGTAACGATAATAATAAGAATCAAGGGAGAAGAAGAAGAAAATTAATTAAAAACGAGACAACCCAATGACAAAATAATAAAATATCAAGCATAAAATCAAATAATTATCTCGATTTGCAAAGATAGATAGATAGATAGATAGATAGATAGATAGATAGATAGATAGATAGATAGATAGATAGATAAGAACAGGAAGAAACTAATTACATTGAAATTTGGGTCAAGAAAAATAATCTGTTTATACTATCTGTTTTAAACATCTGTCTATACCTTTCTTTATTGTAGGCTATTATACAGTCTACAAACATTACAACAAAAATAAAAGTCCCTTATTGGAACTTTTCCATAATACTGATTCTAGCCTATATATGCAAACGCCAGTGCTCAGTCAATATATGCATTGCCATTGCCCATTACAGACAATAGATTATATAAACTGGCGCCACCTAGAGGTTCTGCTCCAGCTAAGAATTACAGTAGCTACAAGGTGTAGTGTAAATTAATCCCTGGCATACTTTATTTCTTTCATCTTTATTATGCTGCAGTAGCACAAAATATCAGCATGTTTACTTTCAAACTAGGGTGCATCACATGTGGATGCAGCTTCATGTGCTGGCCTTGGGAAAGACTGTGAAGAGTATAATAGTATAGGTAACAGTGAATGCATTTTATACTACGTGTGACATTATGATAGATAACAATGTAGAATAAATTCAGAAAGATAGCTGAAGAGGAATTGGAAAGAAAATTACACTCTTTTCATGTAAGCATTCATTACATTAAGATTTTACCATCTAGACAAATAGCAAACATTGTGGAAAGTTACATTATTACAGCATGAAAACGTTTCCCATTTATACATGAACAACGTACAACAGGGTGCTAAATTACAAATCACAGCACTGCTTCTCTCTCTGGCAGCCATTCCTTGGAGGCTGTCTTTCCCCGGCCAGCTCCCCCGGGCTCTTCCCTTCCCCCACCAAATCTTTGGCCATCCCTGAGTCCTTAGTCTCTGCCCCTTCCTCAATCTCACCAACCTTTGACCCTACAACTTTGATCATCAGGGATTTTATAGTTAGGGATGTCTCCCTGCCCCTGGCCTCTCAAGGACACTATACTGTCTGAATCCAGGTCTTGAAGCAGAGACTCGCTGTTCTGGATGGCCACCTAAAAATGTCACTGTTCATTCTGGCACGAACAACATTTGGTACTGGCAGTCTAAGCAGTTAAGATTGGATATCATTTCTTTTCTCCACAACAGTAGCCTTCAAACTAACGTACCTGATACACTTCCCACAAATCAAAAGGGAGTGGAGCATTGGTCATGGCTGTTCTCTCTTCATCTGGCTAAATTGGCACTACACTGTCACTGGAGTCCCTTATGGGCCATGCCCTCTCTACTGAAACACTGCAGCCGTCACCCCAGCAACCTGCTCATGGCAACTGTCTGACAATATGTTGTCTTGGCTCTCTATTTTGTGATATACATGATAAGTTGGAAATAGCATGGCCTGGCAGATGCAGCCCTCTATATATATTAATTTAAGAATTTTAAATAACTTTAATTGTATATTTTAACATACTGAACCATATTGCTTCTTTTAGGCTGATAAAGCCCTAAAAACACCTCTCTGAATTAAAGAGCAACTAAACCCCACACCCAAATCTGTGTGAAACCTGACCCCTAATGGTGAAAATATGGTGCTTGGTCTTTGGTGGCAGGTGATGTCACCACCAATAGAGTCCTGGACCAAACTAGTAATGTTGATCACTGTCTGATTAGTAATAACTATTAACTAAGAATTATAACAATAATAATAACTAATAATTTGTAATAACTAAGCCTGTCTGTCTGTCTGCCAGTCATATTTATATGAACAGGTTTTCCTTGGTGTCCTTTTGTTATAACTTATTGTCTTTTTTTGGTCTTCTCCCTTCTATGTTTAAACAAAAAGTTACTCTGATGCTGCAGCCTGTGGAGTTGGAGGGGCACCAGCAAGCCAGTGCTACTTCATCATCCTATTTATCATCATCATCATCATCTGATCCCCATGTCAACAGCAGCAGGAGGCGCAAGCGACCCTACATGACAGACCAGGATATATTGCTTCTAGAGAAGGAGAAGATTCAGATGAAGATAGAAAATACAAAATTACAGAAAGAAGTATTAAATCAGAAGGAGGTGCTGTCATTGAAAAAACAGATTGCTTACCAATAGTGAAGGTTTCACACTTGATTTCTATTTTTTTTTTTTACCTTGTATACACAAGGTAACTTCATCTAATCAGTTAGTTTAACTTATACAATAAAATGATTGCATGTTATCAATGTCTGCCCAGATGCAGCACTCATCACAGTTTTAGAACAGGTGACCAATTAACGAGAGAAGGGGTGCGACAACTGAGACAAGATGTTTAATACCATTTTCAGCTCTGTACATCCACTGGTTCGGTTCTGAACTTTTTCATACTCTGCCTCATGAGTTTAGCCACACCAAAAATGATATGGCATTTCAGTCAAATTTTTATTTTTGTTGACATCAAGACATCAAATTCAATATCCACCCTGGCATCTAGAGATAGGTCTACGCACCTGCCTATTTTTATTTTTCCCAGCACCGTGCTTTACTTTAGTAAACAATGTTGGTGCTCTGCCCTTTGAAATGCACAGTCTGCCTTTAAATAAACACCACATAATACTTGCAGACTTACAGACTAACTGAAATGCATCACTAATAACTGAGCTTGCAAGTGAGCGTCATTGTGACTAACGTAATATTAACCTAGACTTGCATCCAAACTAACTTAACTTATATAGGCAAACAGGTACCCTAGCAGTTGGCATAACTTGATCTCTCCTCATTTCCCAAAAAATAACCTGATCTGTTTCTTCCATGCTAAATCAATGACATGCTCTACTTTTTCTGCACCGTAAAATCTGCCACCAATTTTTTTTTCCCTTTACAGTGGACTTACTCACAGACACTAACAGGTGAAGTTTTTCCACCTACTTCCTCTCAGCAGTGTCTATATATGAGCTGGAACCAATAACAATACTACTATACACCCACTCTGATCAGCTTGATATGGCACTGCTAAAAGTTTCACAGTAAGGTCAGGGTGGATTATTGATTTAAGTGTTATCAATAACATATGTATATCTACATACAATGCAAGACAGTTTTACATGTCCACATACATTTGGACACTGTTTTTTTTTCTTTGCGGTCTGTCTGTTTGAAACTGTTGTTAGCTTGTCATTTCCCTTGAATTTACTGTTGAAATGCTGTGCCTAAAGAGACTGAGCATTCTTTTCTTTGCAACAGATTTATTTATTTATCTATTCATTTATTTATCATTGATGACAATGTTGACAACAATGTTCTATCCTTGCTAAAATCAAAGTATAAGTTTCCTCACTTAAAGATGTGATTTCTGTTGGGGTAGTCACTGCTGTGATGAATCTCAGTATTTTGTCTTGCCATCATGCATGTCATAATGCAAATGTTGAGTATGACAGCCTTGAAGAAATTAAATCAACAGGGTTAGATATACAGGTAGCAATTAAAGACAATGCAAATAAAGGACGTGTTCTCAGCATTTTACCCTCCAGACGTTCTGTGTGTTGATAGAAATCTAACAGTGGTCCCATTCACAACCTAAATTATACATAATGGCTTGCTGCATGCTAAAGATAAAAAACGCTTTTGAGAGTGTTTTATCTCAGTGAACTTTATCTTGTGTTAAAGCTTTTAACCTTCGTCTGTTTAAGAGAGAGTGTTCGGGAAAGCATCACTCATTTATTAATGAGAATTTGTTTTGTAGCTGTCAATAGGAAATGAATGGACATTTTCTCAGTAATGAGTACCACCAGTGGGGGCGGTAGTTGTGAATTTCCTTGGTCCCGCCCACGTCGTGATTGACGTTAACGCTGTCCGGCAAGTCGATCCATCCTACTGTTCATTCTCAGGCCGGGTAGATCCCCAGCAACAACGCCGTGAACGGGAGAGTGTATGAAGCTTGGGCTTTACAATCGCCATCCATCCTTTAAAGAGAAACAGTTTTGTGGGAACATATCCTTGTCGCTGATCAGAAGATATATTAAGTCGTTAAATCGGTGAGTTATGAATGTGTTTGGCTGTGTCATTTAGCGATATTTTCGCAATCTCCTCCGTCTGCCCCGTTTTATTGTTGCTTTGTTCTGGGCAGCAGCCATTTTTAATCGCCTTGTCCTACATTTTCATCGCCGTCTTCAGACGCACCGAAAGCCAAAAAGGTGGAAAATTGTTACACGGTTCTGAACATTAACACATATTTCCGTAAAACGGCAAAATGTAGTTGTGTCACACATGAATCTAAATATGCTGAAATACGCCCTTTGTGCGGTTTGTTGTTGGAATTCTAGACTGGAACTTCAACGGGATTGCTGTTTGGCTAGTTTTCGAACAAGCTGCGACTGCGTTAACAGTCAAAGCTAATGCTAACTTACGTCAGTTTGTTATGTGTCTGATATTTGTAAGTGCCTGGCCAAACTAAAAGTAATAATTGATCCTGTGCGACATCGTGTAAACTCAAGTCGTCAAATTCTGCTCTATAGGATTGTTAGCAACTCCATGTTTACATAGCCAGTTTTCTTTTACAGCAAATTTAACGGGTAACTGACCAAGGTTCCTTGTTGACGTTTGTCTTCTACCATTTAAACTAACGCTGGGTAATCTCTGCAGTCTGTAAATTGAGTAAACCCCACGATTATCTTTTATCGTTTTAGCTCAAATAGTGTGTCCTTTTTGTTTGCAAGCTATGTACTAGCGGGTGTCAGTTTCGTGTGCTGGAATTAACATTAGCCTACGAGGCAACAGCCAGCTACTACTAGGGAGGTCAAACGTGATTCTGCGGTTTCAAAAACACCGTTATAGGTTTTGCTTTTTAGATGGCAACAATATTTTCCACCTTTTTTCTGACTAAGTATACCATAGAAAAAACGACTGGGTCCGAGTTGAGAAAAAAAAAAGCGCTGCAGTAGCTTCTTTATCATTCAGACCTGGAACTTGGTGATCTTGTCGAAAAATCTAAGGTTTTTGTGAAATCAGACCGGCCTATTGTCACATTGGGAAGCATATTCCTATATATATTTTAATACATAGTTGATCCGCTCATGATCGAGGGCTATTTTGTTTAACAAATTCCGTTAAAACGCCTATGCGGAGCTTTGACCGAGCGACCCCCGAGACGTTACGGATCGTCTGGTGATCGGCTTAAATGATATTTGTTTGCATGTGCCAGTGGATATCCAAAAACAGCAGTTATGGAGTGAAGGTGCCCGGCTTCACAAACTAGGAAATGAAAATGTAACTGATTAAGTGTATCACTGTTTACAGTATCATAGTGTTCTATATCAGTATACACTTGAAATCTTATTTTTGAGTCTATGGCACTTTGTTAAATATTCGCTTTGAAAGGTAAGGGGAAAATAGCCAGCAGTAGCATTTTTTAGCATGAATAACATGTTTGATTCAGTACCACAACACTCAACCAAAAATTCCACATACTGGGCTGTAGCCTACACTGCAGCTGATTTGCTCATATTTGTTCAGAAAAAAGTTCATTGTTAAGATGAGTATAAATTCTATTGATAATGTGTCATTAGTTGTAGCGTTGTTCCAAAAACTGTCCAGAAGAGCAGTGACCTTACCACTGATTGCCATTGACTGAGGATTGTAGCAAAGTTTTCCAGTGCATTTTATAATGGCAAATAGGTCTTCCTCAACTGGACCACCCAGCTCTTCTTCCTTCTTGTGGCATTAATTGTGAACTGTGCTGGTAAATCTTAAAGATGGGCCATAACATTTGCCAACACCCCCACCTGAATGATTTATCCCTATATTTATCCTTTCTCATTATCCCTTGTTTTTTACCTTCGTCAATATCCTGTATGTCATATGAGTTAGCATCTGTGGGGAGTGACAAGTGTTTCATTGGACTTATGTTATACTTTCCCATTTAAATTACCTTGATATTTGGAAACGTAAAATGTATCCCAGGGCAAGATACTAAGGGCTTCCTGCAGCAGTTGACAAGTAGAGATAGCTGGCTTAAAGGAGCATTTGGAGCAAGGAACAGCTGATTTTCAACCCAACTATTATTTGGTTGTGGGGAATATGCGTGCAAAACACACAACTTGATGTCAGTTTAATACTTATGTGTCAAATTGCTGCCGTGTTGATGCCATAGGTGACTCCAGCATATCGTAGAGGCTGCTGCCAAAAATGTAGGCTAACAGTGCATAGGGTGATGCAAGGCAGGAAGAACTGTGATTTGTTAGCTAGATTGCTTTGTACTTTTTCCATGTTTTTCTAGTGAAGACAACATGGAGCCAGTTGAAGAGATTTGATAATCTCTCTTCAACTGGTTTGAATTGAGGAGGCTTGCAGATATGTTCTGATGTTTCCAACTTGTCCCCATATTGTGTACTGTGTTTACATGCACTTCAGTAATCTGCATCAGACAGCAGTTCCCCAACTTCTCAACTGCCCTGTAAACGAGAATGCCAATTTCAGTAATCGGGGTAAGGGATTAAGAGAAATTGTCATAGGCAGGCTGGCTTACTCTAGAAGAAGCCCAATTACTGGGCCATGTAAACCCGTTCCCTGATTTCTAACTGATTGCGCATGTGCAAAAGAACAGAGCACATGAGGAAACTGACCTGATAAATACAATAAGCAAACAAAACGCATGGGAGAAAAAAAAAGTCTACGTTGTCATTGAAGAATGCGCAACAATTTTATGTCAACATTAGGGATGCGCGCGATTAGTCGTCTAAACGATTAAACGTCCGCCCCCTTGCTAGTCGGCACAAGAAATATTAGTCGTTTAAACCAATTTGTGTTTTACTCATGTACAAGGCCGCTTAACTGTCATACAACCGCCCGCCACTAGTCGGGGCTACAGAGCCGCCAGACAGCAGTTCCCCTCTCCGCGGCAATGCTCGAGTAGACTGTAGTTTTAAAACGGCACGGTGGGAAGATGGCCTCTCGCAAAACCAGCGCGGTTTGGCGGTACTTTAATCTAGAAAATGAAAACAGGGTAGCATGTAGACTGTGTCAGAAACAACTGGCATACAATCACTCGACTGGAGCAATGCACAACCACATTCGACTCAAGCATTTGGATGTTAATCTGCAGGAAACGACGGCTGCTGCTGCTAGTGGTGCTAGCCACACTCAGGCCGATTTGACACTGTTTACCCGGGGACGGTGTTCTCCCGTCCGGTCTGAGAAGATAACGCAGCTCATCACAATAATGACCTCGCAAGATATGTGCTAAATTTTCACTGTTTTCTGAGTGTTTTCCTTTTTTTAGACTAGTCGACTAGTCTTAATTAAAATTTTCGTTTAGTCGACAGGGAAATTAGTTGCCAGGAACATCCCTAGTCAACGTTATCCCCGACCAAAACCCGTTTTTAACGTAACTAGGGGCCGACTGACCTGTGTTCTCTACCCGCTGATGGGTGCTCAACATCGGCTGTGAATAGCTGCAGCCGCTCTGTAAACTGCGTTGACTGTCTGGAGGAGGTCGCAGTGGGTCAGAGGCCC
Source organism: Neoniphon sammara (assembly GCA_900302535.1). NCBI lineage: Eukaryota > Metazoa > Chordata > Actinopteri > Holocentriformes > Holocentridae > Neoniphon > Neoniphon sammara. The sequence continues at coordinate 43,788 of OMKZ01019797.1, forward strand.
AATTACTGAGGAGTGCGTGTATACAGGATTTCCAGTAATCAGCATAAGGTAACATAACCTGGTTTCTTTAAGTAATTGGGTTTTTTGTGTGCATGTAAATATAGTGATACAGACTGCACGATGTCACTAAATTCGTGCTGAGAAATATTACAAAACATTGCTTTTGGTCACCACCAGTTGTCCAAGAGTGGACTCTCCTGTTTCAGATAACATTAACATAATTGCTTCCCTTTATATCTGTGTTTCATTAACGCGGAATTAATAAAAACTTATTGCTGTCTAGGGTTTCAGCGATTTGAGCAATGTGCGCATAAACTCTCCAACACAGAATTATAAATAGCCATGCTGGTATAGGTCATTACTGTGTGGCTACAGCAACACTTTAAAACGCAGAAGCATAATTTAATCTTTATTAATGCCTTCTGTATCTTGAGACCTCGCTTTAGCAGTGGAGAACAAGGTGAAAGTCTTGCAGAACCATTAACAAATTGAGAGAGTGTGCAATATGACGATAAATCGTGTGATGATAGAAAAACGTATATCATTCGATATTATGCTCCATCGTTGATTTTGGTTTTTCACAAATCAAACTCGTGTACGGCAGTATCGTTTGTAATTTAGACAGTGCTCTATGTTCAAAATTTGAGGATGAACGTCAGAACAGATATGCCAACTTCCCCAGTTCAAGCTAGTTGGTGAGAAATTAAAACCAGCATAAAGTTGTCTCTATTCAGTGGAAATGAACCGTCACCAAACATGGAAGCAGCACAAAAGAGTTTAGCGGACATAAGCGGTCTTGCGGTACCCTACGTGCAGTTGCGTTTTTGGAGAGCTGCAGTAAGCTTTGGTGGCAGCCTCTGCAGGAACCACAGTCACCACAGACACCTACGGCGTAGCTACGGCAGTGTTTTACACAGAAGTAATTGGCCTAGGTAATGGATTGAGGAAATGTTGCTCCACATGGCGCATTCATGGCACTATTTTTGCCTAGGAAAAAAACGTGCCAGCATTGGGAATAATTTGCAGATCAACGATAGATTCCTTCCATCATTACACCCCTATTTTATGTAGTCATTTTATATTTTATGTACTGCTTAATTGAAAGTTGAAACAAAGGTTCCAAGTAAAAGGAGAAAAATATAATAAAATGATAAAATATGATTAAGGACCTTTTATTTGTCAAGTATATAATTCAAAATGTAATAAGCAACAGACCTTTTCATGTGCTTTTCATTTATGAAATGTACAGAAAACATGCTATATCATGATATTTATCATTATCTGAATATGAAATGAACTATATTGGGATATGAGAATTTGGTCATATTGCCCAGCACTAGTGTACGCTATTTGTCTTTTGCTCTCAGGCAGTGGAAGCAAGTCAGTCTGAAAAACAGTGGAATATGTTGAAACCATGGAGCGCATGGATAAAATTACTTTTATGATTTTCTTTTGAAGTCTCATATTTGCTACTTACTGGATGCTTGCATACACATAAGAAACCCGAATACTGAGAGTAACCGGGTTACCTTACACCGATTACTGAAAATCCCATATATATATATGCTCCTCAGTAATCAGGTTTCTCCCCCACTGCGACCTCCTCCAGACTATCACTGCTGTTTGCAGTGAAGGAGCAGCTACTTGCAGCCTGATGTTCAGCGCTTGTCAGACAATATAGGTCAGTTGGCTTGTAGTTACGTTAGCTCCGATGAAAATGGGGGTTTCCCAAAGCTTAGCTAAATGCGACAAAACCCCTGTTTTCAGCGGAGATAACACTGACATAACATTGTTCTACGTTCTTCAACGAGCATGTGAAACAGAAAGTTTTTACACTTTTTACAGTGTGAGTCAGTTTCCGTATTTGCTCTGTTTTGCACATGCACACTTGTAAAAGGCTGGATAGAAATCAGGGAAAGGGTTTACATGGCCCGCTTACTGGGTTTCTCTAGGGGAAATCCAACTTGCATATGCCGATTTCTCTTAATCCCTTACCGATTACTGAAATCGTCGTTCTCGTTTTACATTGCAGTTGAGAAATAAGGTAACTGCAGTCCGAGGGTGAGTAACCTGATTCGCCTGCATGTAAACACAGTGTTGTTAGAACCCGAACACAGTGTGGCGAAACTCAGCATATAGAAGCAGGGACTATAGATTAAACTGCCCTCTGGCTAACTCTGGCACATTTACAGTAAAGTTTATCAGTGTGCTGTCCCTGTCCAATAAATATTCTTTAAAGACACCTTGAAATGTGCTCCCTTGCCCTCTAATGCTCGGAGAACAGATTATCTTTAGTTATGACCTCATACTGCCCTAGTGGACAGCAATAAAAATTGCATCCGATAAAACCTGCACATATTATTGAACTGGCCTCTTCATCTATCCCATCCAATAAACCGTGTTTCTCTCTCTGATTGTCTGTTGGTTTACGGTTCTTCCACATGTTAAGTCCCACCCCTGTTTATCAGGAAATGCGTAAAATTGAGGAAGAGTCCCATTTCGTGGTCTTTTACCAATAAATACGCTGTCTTGACTGTAAAATCTCAAAAAAATCCCAATTTCTCTGTGCTGTTGCACGTTATAGGCCTACCGATATTAGAAAACTATTACATAAACTTTAAAATTGATACAATGCGACATTATTTCAGTATTGATACTCATATAATAATTCTGCCTGATGCTGTTTTTTGTGAGTCCAGTCAAGTGAATGGATGACCTGGCAGTGTGTACATGTATGTGCAATGCTAGTGTGGTACAATGCACAGAAACTTTGTTGGGCTGCTGTTTCAGTACCGTGATCTGAAAGATGTGTTACCTTTCCTTTTTTTGTTGCTGACTTTTGGCGGTTAAAGTGATAGTTTGGGTTCTTTCCCACATAGTGGTATTTACTACTTGACACAAGTGTAATATATCCTCCAAGTTTGACCCGTCAACTCCTTCTCTGTTGTGAGAACGAGCACTTCTTCGGGATTAGTGTTCTCCAAAATGAATAAATAGTAACTAGTTACTTAACTTAGTTACTCTTTATTAAAAGCAACACGTTAGAATTGGGGTGGGCGATCTGGCAATTTT
>OMKZ01019830.1:17679-29471 GCA_900302535.1 Neoniphon sammara
TTTTAAAAGCGAGGCCTTGATTTCGGGGAGTTACTTTCCAGTTGGGCTTTGTGTTGTGGAGCAGTATCAGCCTGTCAGCCTCCCTGCAGCGTTGCTGCTGCCCGCAGCTTAAACCAGAGATATCACAGCTTAAAATTCCAGCTCCCATGTATAAGTCATGAAACCCGATTTGGGACAGTTTTCTTACATGAAATCAAGTTGAAACCCAAAACCACAGTTGTTTATGTAGCCAGGAGGGACAGAGCTCAGCATGCTGTCTCCATATTACTTCTTTAAATCATCACACTGAAGCTGCTGCTGCCTGCTAAGCCTCACATGGCGACAGACCCTGAAATACTTTAAATGTGAATAGCAAAGTTTTTAATACGCTGTTAACGTCCAGTGTATCATGTCAACATTTACTTAGAAGAAGAAGCCATCAAATAAACTAGCGTTGTTTGGGCTTTCATTACAGTGGGATAAATTAAATATAGATGCAAAATCAGGTTAATTTTACTAAAGTTTGTGGCTTTGAATATTTGTGTATGAATGGATTTCTGCCTGTTTGGCTTAAATTTCATTACCAAAGTTTTAAAGGAAAAAATCCACCCTAAAATGCTTGTTTTAAAAACTTTTAATCACAGTTTCCTGGAATGTATTGAACATCAGAGATTGGTAACAGTGGAAGAGCATCATGGTGGATTTTTCCTTTCTCCTTTTCCACCCTGTATCGAAAGTGATCATGGCGTTCCTGTCGCCAGGTCATTGATAGTACAGGAATATCAACCTGTGGGCCTTTCCCGTGTTTGTTGGACTGTGTTCCTGTCAGACCCTGTTGCTCTCAGACATCATTTTGCCAATAAAACCACCTGTCACATTGTTTTGTGTGGAGTATTCAGACTGATCTCTGCTCTGTCGTCCTCAGGACTTCGGCAGTCTGTCCAACCTGCAGGTCACCCAGCCCACCGTCGGCATGAACTTCAAGCAGCCCCGAGGAGTCTAGACGTCTGTAAAATATCTTCTAATAAAACCGCTGGAAAAACTCCTGATCTGGAAGACAGTTTATTTATTTTTAAACTTGTGTTAAATTTCCATCTGTGTGTTTCATGTCAGATTCAGAACCAGCTCCTAATCAGCGAGAGTCTGGCTCTTCTCAGGTGGTTGTCTACCTGCAGGGTGCCCTCAGGTCATGGAATAAAAAAAAAAAAAAAAAAACGCCAGACAGGGAAAGTCAGAGAATTAAGTAAAGTTGTGGAGGATCATGGAATTGTGTCCGTCTCAATTAAACAACTAGTTACTCATGACGTAATATTTTCCGTCATGTTCAGTTTGTTCATGTCCGTTGCTGAACCAAAGAGATCTGTAAACTTTAATGAGACCTCTGATTCTGAAATGTGTTTAAAAATTTGGTCAAGGAAAAAAAAAGACTTTATATTTACATAAGTCATGGAAATAAAACATTTTAGTCATGGAACCCTCACATTTGACATTCTGGGAGCCTTTGCCAAGTTGAAGAAGAGTCGGGCTTTGACTCTTGGATCTAATCCCTGATTTTTACCCATATTGTCCTGAGGGGGGCGCCATAAAAACATAATACTGTCCTGAACCCCCAAGTTGAGTTTCATTAAACCTCAGACCTGCACTTCAAGATTTTTCCCTATGGACCCTGATATGAAGACATTTTGTTTTGTGATTATTATTATTTTTCAAATGTCATACTTAGATTGAAAAGATTCAAAGTGGCGATGACCCCTCTGTGACAAACACTGACAGACCAACATTTAAATGGCAGCTTCACTGGTTCTGCCTGCCCCTCAGCCTGATGGAGGCAAACACTGTAAATTGTAAATATGAGAATGTCAGCACTGTTTACCCCTAAAAGTCTCCTGGACTTGACAGAATATGAGGGATTTTTTTTATGCAGTGTCAGGGAATATTTTATTTCTCTGTTAAGTCAGGAGTGGAAAAATGTGTTTATATGCAACCAAACATGCTGCAGCAGGAAAGAAATATCAAACTCTAAACTTTGGGTTGGACTGGGCATCCAGGTTATGATGCTCCAAGTTCACAGGCAGTACAGATACCACATGAACTTATAAAAATATTGGGAAAAATAAAAGGAGTCATTGGAAAAGCAAGACAGTACACCTTTAATGCAGCACACAAAAAGGTTCACATCATGTGGCAAAATGCCTTTAAATAAAGGTTAATAAAAGACATTCCATTTTCTAGGCTACATTTTACAATAATTAAGATTGTATATACTTGGAGTCTTGACTGCAGTGGAGACATCCTGTGTTAAAGCTCATAAGCACTTCAGCAGGAAGAAGTTGCACAATGCTCCTCGTGGACAGTCGCACATTTTACCGATGCGGGATCCTTTCCTGACAGCACAGTGTTCACCCAGGTCACACTGCACATAAAGCAAAGACCGAAACAAATAAATATACCTGTAGTCTACACGCAGCAAGTACAGAAACAAATACATATGCATGTGCACACACTGGAATTGCAGTTACATTATGAAACTTCACTGATCCCCGTGAGGGAATCTGGTTTGGAGCTAAAGGGGCCTGGCATTTTGTCTGAACATGAAATAACAGCAGGCTATATAGAGTAGACAATTTCAGCATGCTGTGCAGCCTATGTGCCAAAATAGTTGAACAAATGGATCATGATTTCTGTATTAACTTAGTTTTTGCAGTCTTCATTGCTTATTTACTATGGATTACTAAAGGTGAAATATTTGGTGGATTTGTAAGGATGAAGTATGAGTATAAGCAAGTATATGATTATAAGCAAAGATAGGTATATAGGAAAATAGTTATGCATAAATCAATTTGCTGTACCAGACTATGTAAAAAGGTGTGATCATAATATGTACACGATATAAAAACAGTTTATGTCCTATACATATTGATACTGATAGGCTAAAACATTTTTTATACTTATATGTTGACTATACACATATTACATGTTTGTTTACACCTACATTCATATGTACTTACATATATTTTTTAAAATTATAACTACATATCCATAAATTGTTTCATATTTCGTCATCCATATTTAGCCTAAGCAGCAATTTAAACAGTTTTGCATTCCATCATGTCACTCCGGAGGGAGTGATATGATGTGACTAAAAGAGGCATTTGGCACTTTTAATCAAATTAACTGGCACCATCTTGTGGCAAAAACGCGCTACTGTTTGGTAGGTTGGATGGTAGATGGTAGATTTTTTACAATATTTTAATGTTAGAGACAACAACATAAATATATGCTCATAAATATATGGTTGTCTATGAGGCAGTTAAAAAATGGGTTGCACAGACCATCAGCTCTCTATGAAGTCTTTTTTGAAATGTTACTGTTGTAGTCATAAAATATTAATGAAACCTTAAACTTTTTTCCCCACTATTTTTTTGCAAATCAAACAATTTCTTGGAAGCGGACAGCTGCAGATGTAAATCATTCTGCATTTATCTATACAGCGTTTTTAACCTGATGTCTGACTCTTTATTCTACATGTGTAACATTTATTTTTGCATCCATAGGAAACTGATGTTCATAAAACTTTCAGATAGATAAGGTGTCAGATTAAGGTTAGCTTTTTAACATATTTTAAAAATTATTTGTTAATGTAGTTGCTTGCAACTGTTGTAGCTTGTCGTTTTAAATCAGTGCGCATGTGATGAGGAAACATGCTGACACTCACAGAGGGAACCTGTCCGTATTTCTTCTCCCAGGGATTAATCCTCTTGGTCTGCAGTCTCTCCAGCACTTCATGCAGAGCCCCAAGCTGCCAAAACACAACGGGACACAAAATATTTCTGCTTGATTTCATGTCATATGTTTATTGTTTGTCAATTAACTTTTAAGGTAGGAATCACTAGCCTACCGAATATAGGATGAACAAATATAACTACTACTACTATGAAATGTAGGCATTGCTAAGTAATATTAACACTATATAAAACAGCATACGTATGTTTTAACAGTAAACTAAAATGTCAGAGTTGGGTTGGTAGGCATTAATATTATTACTTTGATAATAACCTGCTTATTACAGTTAGTGTACACCTGGTTAATTAGTAATGTTAGGGTTGTAATGCCAGTACAAATATCTACGTATTAGGCCTATAGGCTTACATATTATAAAACTTAAAAAATAACTATTGTGTGACTGCCTGTTGGGGATGTAATATTCCTGGATGTGTATTTGTGGTCTAGCTGTCAGTTTGTTGGATGTCTCTTTCTAAGTAACTTAATATTTAACTCGGTTAAGTTACCTATCAGTGTGTTGTGGTTGTTTGTGGTAGCATTTATAGTTATTAACACTGTTAATAAAACTTATTATAGACAATATTTAAGTACCTACCAGTCTGTTGGAGTTGGCGTAACGGTAGTCCTGGACGTCTCTCTCGTCCCTCTCGGCTTCCGTCCTTCCAGCGGGGCAGAGCGCAGATAGCAGCGCCGCGCACAGCACAGCTCGCGCCCACATGTTGCCAAGGAGACAGTTCCGGTCCTCGAGACTCCTCCGGTTTTTCCCGCGCCGCCCGGTCCGCCGGCTCTTTGATGCCTTACTGCCCCGCCTCCAGCCTCAGGATGACGTCAGAGATATGACGCAGTCCTCAACTTTCTAAATACTGATTAATTAGTGATAACCGATTGATAATTGCTGCTTACTGACAGCAAATTACAAATAAATTGCGTGTTAAAAACTAATTACTGCCTCTGTTATTACTTATAACAAAGTGGTGATTTCTGATTTCAAACAACAGTTTTCTAAATACTGCTTACTTATAGTTAATTATTGATTACTGATTGCTAAGAACAATTAGGCTACAACAAATGCTCTGACTAATTACTCGTTATAAATACAGTTAACCTTATTGCTGGTTACCAATTACTGGTAATTAATGATAGTTTCTGATGGTTTTCATCCAAGTAGGATGCAAGTCATGCAGCTAAATCTGAAATATTTATGTTATTTAATAAACTGAGAAGTGCTGCTGGGTTTAAAATGGTTACTGTTTTATATAATAACTCTGATCCATTCATCACAGCTGTTTCCACACATTTTCAGACAGTTTTCCTATTTCTGTCTCCCCCAGTTAAACATAAGAAACATTTCTGAACCCTCAAGATGTTTTCTAAGCAAATATTTTCTTTCCCTCAATAGATATGACTCACCATTTCGTGTAATCCCAAAGCGCTTTCTTACTTTTTTCTTATTTTTTTTCCCTGACAAGTTTGGCTGTCGTGGGTTGTGTGTTATGTAATACAAAACTGCTTTTTCTTACATTACAAATAAAGGGAAATGCATTTGCCAAACAAGAATCTACGATTAGACAAGAATCAAACAAGTTTTAAGTTTGAAATAAAAATCTCTGTTGTTTGGTGGTGGTGGTCATCTGTCACTCCCACGCTATTATACAACTTATTATACAACTGTGAAAAACAAAGCTTGTTGTGCATGAACACTGATGTGAATTCAGACATTTTAACTTTTGGTTACACTGCTGGATACTGACTCTTTAAGTTTGATAACCATAAGCACATATTTAATCAGCATTACACACAATATTTTAATTACAAAAGGTTTAAAAACAAGAGAAAGCAGATGAGATGGGTTTTAAAACAGAAGTATTTGATAAAGTCATGACATTTTATACATATTTTTTCACTGTTTATCTGGTTTACTTAGTTCTGGCTATACCATCCATGTCTGTCTGTACCATCCATTCACCGGGCAGCGTGACTGCAGCCAGGCTGGCTCTGGATAAAGTGATCAGGTTTGATAAATTTCCCTCCTGCCTGTTAGTAACAAGAATATTTCTGAGGCAAATTGCCAATATAAATCTGCGTAAAGCCTCAGCTGGTGAAGAAAGGAACAGTTCCAATTTTTCTTCCCATTTTTAACTGTAAGGACTGGGGACAGAAATATAACCTATAATATATTCTCTGCCTCCATTGAGTCCATTCATATTTCACATGTAGTGGGGGAAAGACAATAATATCCCCAACCTGCCATATGCAGTAAACACAGCATTAACCCCTCACGCTCACAGGCCATATGAACCTAACAATATCCCACAATCCTCTGCCCTTCACATAAGAAAGCCCAGTTTTCAGTTCAGTGTTAATTCTTTATGTCTGTTTGGTTTATTCATGGATGTTCTAATGTTTTTCTTTCTTTTCCACATCCGTCTGAGTAGGAAATGCATTTTGAAGCCAGGGTTTGACAAAAATGTTGGGCCAATATTGTCCTTTCATTAAAACCAGTGTGTCGTCAGATATGATACAGTTTGCTCGATTACATATTTATTGTGAAGTTGATGACTGGAGACCTGGGGGGGTGCATGGAGAATTTCACTGTCCCGCTTCAGAGGCTTTTCTAACCTGACAAGAATAAAACGTGATACTGATAAAGACTTGGAATCGTTTGAATTTCTTGGCATGAAAATGGTCAAATCTAAATCTTGAAATATCAACTCTAAGTGTAGACAGTAGATGAAAGAAGTGGCTCATACGACGGGTGCTCTTTGGTGGGGCATGTAAATAGGCTAGGAAATAGGAAGGAAATAGGAAAAAACAAAGTCCTTCAAGTCTTGGCTCTATGGTAGGAATATTTTCAGCCAGTGCAGACAACCATGGAAATATTATCAAGGCAGTCTTTTTCAAGTAAAAAGGCATTTTATTCTTCTAGCGAGGCAAGATAGCAGACCAATGCATATTGACACTAGGTCTTCATCAGTGGAATATCTCCAGGACTTTATTTTTTTTCCTTATATCAATTCAAAAATCAGCTTCAGTGAGAAAATAAAAGTCCCGGCCTTCAAAAACCACCCTCTCTCTCTAACCCTAGTTGAAATATTACAGTAGGTTGAGTGAACAGGATAAGAAGGTCTAGCAGGCACAATCAGGCTATTTAGAGTTGAGGTTCTCCCAGAGGGATCGGGATGCTGGTTCCTCAGAGAACCAGAACATCTCATATGGATTCTGCAGTTTGGTCGCACCAACTCATCAAGTCATGTCCACTAACCTCCTCCTGTGTTTTCCAAACGATATTCTCATGGCTGTGTTGGTTGAACTGGACTGGTGGAAGTTCAAGGTTGGTTTTACACAATGCAACTTTCGTGCAGTTACTAAGTTGCAGGTTGCAAATGAAACATTTATTGTTGCTGTGTCACCAAAACTCACCCTGAACATTCTAAACGATGATGCAAACCCAGTTCATGATGCTCATTGGATGGTTCTCCTGCAGAATTCCAACACAACTAAAATGCATGGAGCTTCAGTTGCATTCAAGTATCACCAAATAAAACCAACCAGAACCAGCCGCCAGTTGCACCAGCCTGCTGAGGGCCTTGAAGCTTGACACTCTTGTACCACTGATTTCAAAGGTCTAATAAAAAGTCTGGTTGAATTTGATTTGTACTTGTTGTATATGTTTTTATGTTTTAATTAGTTGATTGTTGGTTTGTCAAATTGTTAAGCAAGTTTTATTGTACGTTTTTTTCCAGTTTTGTAACTCAGCACCGTAGAAAATGAAGGCGTCTCCTCAGTGGGCTCCTGAGGTTTAAATTTAAGTTTCAATCAATCATATCAATCAATGTCTGCAGGTAAATGTGTTTATGTCTGACAAATTTTATAATGAACTGATGCTATAGATCAAAATGGGCCCTATCAGAATTAGATAAGTTACCCACAGACAGCAACAGTTTGGAGCCAGATAGGCATCTTATGAAAAATGAGATTTATAATTCGATTTAAAGTACTTGAGAAGATTTATTTACTCCTATTGGGATCTTATTACGTGTGTGGTGACATTATAAGAAGATTTTCACAAGAGTTGATCAAAGTTATGTGCACTTCATATTTTAGCTGTCCTGTGAAGTTTTCCCCAAACCGGCTTGGGCTCCAGACTTTTGGAGGTTTTGAGGATAAACAAAACATAAACTCATGCTTTTGTGATAATATAATTGATTCTTGCTGATGCTGATGTATTTTTGCCATATGATAATGCATCACTGGCTGACATATGGAGGTGACTGTGGAAGTAAACATCCTGTGTGGATGTGGGCTATCTGCAGAGTCAGAAGTGTTGGATCCAAATCCTCCTGTTGTCACCGAGGCATTTGTGTTGAGCAGTGGAGTATTGTGCTGATGTGAAGTTAGTACTGGGCAAATCGGAGAATAGATGGTAAACAAGTAAAATGGGCTTAGGATCAAAAGCAGCATGTTATGTCAGCTCCCGGAGGGGTAGGTGGGTATTTACTGCCATTGAGAAGAAGCTATAAATAAACCAGAGGAGAGGGGCGAAGTAAGAGGTTTAAAACATGTCGCCTTGTTCCTCTTCCACTTCCTGTCTGGCTCCCAGGCATTATTGAGTTGACGCTTGTCTCTTTATGGGATCATCATGGAGAGCCGTCCCCATAAACACCCCCCATCCCTTAAAAAAAAAAAACAAAACTGCTGACTTCACTCCTTACTGCAAAAGCAAAGATGAAAGCTCTTGGTATTCACTGAATAGAGAAGGGAATCGGCAGCAGGACGCAGCTTTGCATCTTTTGATCATTTCTTCTTTGTGGGTGTTTGATCCTCTGTCAGGCCCGGGGCTTTTCTCACTTCTCCCTTACATCATCTATTAACTCTGTCCAAAGAAGTGGCACGTCATGTCAACATCGACACTTGAATGACTTTCGAATGAAGAGTCGGTTGAATAAGCAGCCATCTTTCACTCCTTTTTTAAAGTAAATATTTTTCTAGAAATTGGTCAGCACCGACAGACATAGGGAAGATTTTAGTGTGTGTGTGTGTGTGTGAGTGAGTATATCCCAGGCTAAAGTCCTTGTTATTTTCTGTTATTGTGTGGATTATGAGATGACACACAAACACATACACACATACACACACACCACGATGAAAGCATACAATTATGTAACTGTATTCACATTCATCATTATTGGCGATCACTTGGGGTGGAGTATGATGGTCCTACTGAAGGGTCCCTTCTGTGCATCTTGATATGGCTGAACAGGCCCATCCTGGAGCCACAGACATGGGCTCAGTGTGGGTTTGGGTGGATGTTAACTGGTCAATCTGTCCCAAGCAAAGTCCTATCAACACTATCTACTTGGTATGGCATAAAACAAACATAAGACAAAACATGGTGTTATGACGCCAGCTCATGACGAACTGATCAAATTGCTTCATGAATAATAATTGTTTTGGCTCCTTTTTGATGAGTTTCAGGCCAAGGTTTCAAACACTTCAGCCGTTTTTGTTAGCATGGAGTTGATCTGCGACTTCGGCAAACAGCATCAAAAAAGATTTGAAAACTCAACTCTTTGTGCTGCATAATCCAAGACTTGTCTCTCCATTCATATGTTCACTATCTTCCAAACCAATTTACTGTCACTAAAAAAACTGCTACATACACCACCTCTGGAAAATGCTTCATGCACAAGCAGCAGGTGTTTGACTGGCCTGCACATTCACCAAATTCAAGAGCTGCCTCTGGCTTGTTCATTGGCTCCACCAATGCTTCAGTCAATACTGCAATTGAAACTTTTGATCAGACATTCAAGACAACTCGGGCTGATTAAATGATAGAAAATGTTTTTTTTTGGGTGAAGTATTCCACTGAGAGCCATCACTGCAGCAGTCTGCATCCCAAAACCTTATTTATCAGGAAAACTGGTTGAAATTCTTCTTGTTGGTTTGGTTTGTGACCTCATGTTCACACCACAGCTGACGTGGTTGATGTGTCACTGCTTGTGGGCGGAGCCAGAGGCTCTGGTGGTCTGCAGCTACAAAGTTTTGAACTTGCATTTTTAACAGGTAATCGGGTAGCATTAGTGAAAAACTGACAAAAAATACTAACTCAGTAAAATCAATGTTAGGCGTACCATCATCCCAAAATGCACAGGCAACAGTTTCCTGAGCATCCTGTCATCTTCTGAATAACTTTTGAATAGCTGGAATCACTTTCTTCTTCAAGCTGCAGCTGCCAGGCAGAACTATTGTTCATTAACACTAAATTACATCAGTTGGGAAGCAAAGCAGCAGAGAAATCTGATTGGCTGTTGACAGCTGATGACCATAAAAGGTTCAGCACATGCTGACGAGCTTGTCGAGCTGATTTTTCCTGGTCGATCAGCCTTGTAGGAAATGAATGGATTTCTGCTGGCTTGGTGATCATGTTGCTCACTTTGTGAATCAGAGGTCAGAGCAGAGATTAACAAACTAGACAATATAAGACCAAGACTCACACCTTCATCATTTCATCGTCTCAATTTCTATCTGATCACGGACAGACACGGAGGGTTTGAGAAATCCAGCTCCATCAAACCCAGGACACTTCATTAACTTTCTCCACTGCAGGCCCATCACAAAGCAAAACGTGCCTTTTTATCTGCATCTGTATGGCTGGCTAATTACTTTTTCTCAACTTTTAATTGGTGTGGACTTGGTCTTGGATTTTTACAAAACTTGGAGGAATGATGTACCTAGTTGCTGATTGGTTCAGAGCCTATAAGCATTATTCCTGGCAAACAGCACGTCTACTTGTTAATTATAATAATTATAGTAATAATAATAACATTAATAATAAAATAATAGTGATACAATATTTATTTATAGGGTACAGAACACAAAAACTGAGTTCTGTACCCTGCTGGGTTAAATACATATTAGAAGATGCATTAGTAAAGGTCAAAGGTCACACTGACCCTACACTTGCAGAACTGATATGACCCCCCATTCCTCATCGAACCCCAGAGATCTTCCAGCACCATGGAGGAAGTAATCTATCTGTATGATTCCTTGAAATTTACAGGGAAATTTTCCAGGCTTGTCACCAGCAGCTTAACACAGCGTCTGAACATCCTTCATCCTGACAGGAGGTTCAGTGTCCAGACAGGATTCACCAACAACCATAAACCTGCTGATCCAGGCTTACTGCACGGCACTGTCTGGGACCGGAGGAGCCACCAAATGAAAAATAAAAACACTTTCTTTTTCTGTTGGCAGAAGAAACCACCGTGACTAAAAGGAGATGTATGATTTGGTTAAAGTTGAAAACACATTCTCTTCTACCTGCTCCAAAGTAATTTCTTCTGTAATGGTCTCAACGACTGTAAAAATATAACCGGAAAAACTTTCATATTTTGGCTTAGTTGTCTCTGACAAGCCAGAACCACGGTCTGTTTGCAGCTTGGCTGTAATTTGGCCCAGTCTTTAAAGTCTGCAGTTTTAGAAAGAGGCTTCAGACAAACTGGGAAGTTTGATATGGAGTCATTATCTGTCCAGGCTTTGATGTCAGCTCAGATTGTGATGATCCACCAGAACTCCTCACTCTTTGAAGGCTGCTTCCCTCTCGGTTTAAGCGGGAGTGACCAGGCTCATTATTGCTCCACTAATTCACTGCAATCCTCTGATACTGTGACGCTTATGACTGATGGTAATGAGCTTTTTACAGCGACTCTGGGCATGCTGCGGGGCTATTACACCCACAACTCTCCAACAGCCGCTCAAACGGGGCACTGGGGACCCAGCTTCATGTGAACCACCGCCCCCCTGACGCCACAGGCCCATGAGTGGGTGGGAGGGTGAGCACGATATCCGTGGCGTTGACGAACATTCAGATATTCACCCCTCAGTCCACGGGGTGAAACTCGGATACCAACATACTAGTGAAGTGGAACATAAGGACCATGTTTGGTTATTAGAGTCACCAGTCAACACCCAGGATGATGTTATTATAATCATAACTCTGGTACATATCCCTGCACAGCAACGCTTCTATT
>OMKZ01019833.1:0-11027 GCA_900302535.1 Neoniphon sammara
ATTTATATATCAGTACTGAATGAATGCATGTTATTTTTTTAGATGCTGATGTTAATCTCACATGACAAGTTCAGTCAAGATCCACTTGATAACAGAGAAGGGCTGAAAGAGAACGCAGAGAAAAATGTCAGAATCTCTGTGCAGTTTTCCAAAAATATTCAAGGTTTTCTAAATGTCACAGTTCATTTTGAGGTTGCTCTGCAGCCTTCCAATAGTGTACAAAATAAAAAAGAGTGCACGCAACAGTCTCAGACAGGTATTGAAGTCTGTGTGGTTGATTTAAAGTCGAATTGTTCAAATTTAGACATACGAGAGTTGTTAAAGTGATTCCACATGAATCCACCAGCTCATGCTCTCTTTTATACTTACATCTGATAAAGTGCGTGCGCTGTCGCTGCTCCCTGCATACTCTTTGCAGAGGGCCTGGTAGTCATACAGTGTGATCCTGTAGACACAAAAAGACACATATACATGCATTCACAGTTTGCATTTACCACGAAAGGTGACATATGAAACTGCATTAATTTAAATGTCTATGTTTATAACATCAGAGGGTGTAAAGAAATCAGTGAAAACAACAATGAGGAGGTGGATGTGATCGGTGTTAAGGGACATATTTTAACAGATATTGTGGGTTTGACCTTTTGAAGGATCCCATTTGGAGAAGTTTGTTCATAACAGCACCCTCCACCTCTCCAAAGAAGAGCCCTGTCTGAGAGAGAAGTTATGTCAAAGTACACAGGCACACACAATGGTACAGAAGTTGGACAAAATAATGTTAAGACAACAGGAAAAATGACTTTAAATGTGAAGTAACTAAATTAGGTTTGGAAGCATCATGAGACATGAAGGAGATTTAAAGAGATTACTGGTCCATCAGCCAAAAAAAATGCAAAAGTGTTTAATGTGGCGATGGGGACAGTTCTGAAAGTTGACACAGACCGATTGTACCACCAAAGAGAGGCAGTGGTTACAAGTTTAATCTCATCGACAGATACAGATGAACAAAACTCTGGCCTCAAAAACAACCCCAGAACTGAATCAACGCCTCGGTGAAACTGTCACTGAATGCATGTTGCAAGATTCACGATGCTAATATTTATGGCAGGGCTGCCATTTGGAAACTGCTTTTCTACAAGGCCAGCACACGAAGATGCACAAGCTGGTGTAAGGAACCATAAAACCTGGACCCTCTTGCAATGAACTGATGGACGTGGCTGGGGAAAAGGACAACTGGCCTGCCCTCCTACCACTGCAGCCCACACCCAGATAAGCAACGAAAATGGATGGATGATGTCATCTGTCCTACATCTGGTCAGGTTTATGTTTGAAGAAATCTGAAGGATGCCTGTAAACTACGATGGCTGCAAACAACTGGATCTGTCATGGTTTGGGCAGCTGTTTCGTGTAAATCATTAGTTTTGATGATTGCTCTGTGTGGTTATATAATGATGGTCAAAAAAGAGGTCATTTTACAGGAGCAGGTGCACTCTGTTGTGCAAATGCTGTTCCCCCATGAGTTTTTAACATTCCAAGATGGAATCACCCTTACAGTTTGATCCAACCGCTAAGTTCCAGAGGGAAAGAAGGGGCATTTTGCAGATGGGTCTTGAAAACAATTGAATACCGATGTTATATGGCTTGTCAAAAACACACAAATCTACACGAATCCGTAGCATAAAATAAATTTTATCAATTAATGTTTCTCTCATAGAAATATTATCTATATGTCGACCATGACATCAAGTGACCCATCCAGTCGCTACCTTTGTACAAACTACTAAACAAATTCACACAGAGTGGTTTCATGATCAGCAGGATGATGTCAAATCCCATTCTTGGCCTCCCCAGTCCCCAGATCTAAACATCATTGAACAATTTTCTCCACCTCCACCCATCGTTATGCCACCTTCAAGAACCAGAGGGTATCCCTCTCCACGAATGGTTTAATTTCACACTAGATTCAGTTTAGGACTTCCATAACAGCAGAAGAATTAAGGTTATTCTGAAGGTAAAGAGTGATCCTACTCCTCATTTGGTACTTAATATTGTTTTGTCCACCCACTGGACACAGATGTACAAATGTACACACACACAGTACCTGAGAGTGGTCCTCTGTGACAAGAATGAAGCCATTGTTGTCGATGAGGTAACAGTTAATGTCCTGCCAGAAGGGTAAGCAAATGCATTAGGCCGACACAACAACAAAACAAAAATGAAAAATGTTTGGGAGCAGAACTGAAGCGTCTGAGAAATCATTCTTACCTCATTATCACAGCTAATACTACACTTCCCATCCAGAGATGAACACTGTGCAAATAACAAAAATAAGGTTATTAGAAGTAGGTAGAGCGAATCAAGAAGTTCAGTATTTGTAAAACGTCCTAATGTCACGGTAGCTGGTGTGTAGTTACCTGTCTGCAGGCAGTCCAGAACTTTCTCTGAAAGAACTCGAGCTTCATCTGAATTCCTACAGCTGAGGTGCACAATATCCAAAGATATGCATTACCATAATGTAAATTTAGAATTGTTATAAAATTGTTATAATATGAATGATCATTTAGAGCCCCTTACCAGCAACAATAGGAGACTTTCTGTCATCAAGGAGCTGAATCGCTGTACTGGCCAAAACCACACTCTTATTTTCTGATGCTAGAAGGCAATTGCAGAGAGTAAACTGTCATCAGTTTTTAGGGACTCGTGCACTTGGAGAAAATGACATTTTCTGCTCACTAGATGGCGCCATTAACCAAGCACAAGCTTGCCTTAAGCAACCCACAGCATTACTCTACTACTTGACAGTAATGGAATACAGCAGAACTTTTGCTAAAATCAGACGACTCTAGAATAAGATGAAATGTGTGCTGTGATATGACAACAGGTTATGACAACAAGGGCTGAGCAGATGCTGTTATAACAGTTAGAGGAACAGTATTAAATTCCCTGGGGAGAGAAGCTGAGATCCTGATTCCTTCATCCTCCTGCTAGCAGGTAGACTGTGGGCACACTGGTTGTAGGAAGAATGTGTTTTATGACATGCACATCTGGGTTGTACTATTCCTCAACAGGTGCTGGACTCAATATGGTTTCGCTCTGCATACCTGAGCTGAAGGGGATCGAGTAGACAAACGTCCCAGGAACCTGCTCTGCTGCTCTCTTGTACCACAGGGGGAAGTGATCAGCGTTGAACACACCCTCCTTGTCCTCCGCTGTTAGGAAATCTCTGAGGACACAGAATGGACGATCAAAATGAGCAGCGAATGATTAGATTCATCAAGTACCCGAACCTTGTGCTTGAAGTAACGATTACAGGCATGTTCAGCATCACACTCACTGATTGGAAAGCTGCTCAGGGGCAACAAATAGGTTGGTTCTCGACAGGCCAGTGCGAGTACCCAGGTAGGCAATCTCCACTCCTTTGTCTGAGTTCCTGTATGTATAATGCAGATCAATGATAGCACATAAAATTCTGTGTTTGCTTTTTGAGAGCTTTCACTGCGCCTTCACTGAGAATATTTGACTGTGAAAATTGTGGTTAAAAATTGCACATTTTGCCATGTCAATTTTCCCATATCGAATTAAGATTTATGAGTCTTTGTAAAGTTATCCGTACAGTGTAACTGGGATGTATTTTCTCTCAGAAATTAAATGAAAAACTCCCTCAAATTTGCTGTTGACTGAATTGGATGGGGTTGATTTTCCTCAAGAGGGAAACTTCTTGACATGGCTAATCTAACTTACAACGTATATACTGTATTAAAACAAACAGCCAGAATGCATTTACTGTGAGCACACATTACAATACACATAAACTAACAATGGAAAGGGCAGGGCACACACAGCAACCACAGGCGAACCTTTTGACAGCACAACATACAATGTAATTCAAAGTGCTGATGGCAAAGCAACACAGTTTAAATGTTTGCTGTTAGAAATGAGCTTACTCCGACTTGTTGAGGGCCAGCCCAGTCCAATAGGCCTCCACTGGAGCTGTGACCACAGCATCAAATAATACCTCCTGGATGAGCTCTCTGTCACCTGCAGAATATAAGACAAGTTTTAATCAAGGACTTGACAGCAAATAGCCTTGTTACAGGTTATTAATTCAGGCCCTGTTTACCCAAAACATCCACCTCATTTGTAGCAATCACATTTTCATGATTACTGTATTCATGCTTCATATAATAATTAGGATTTCATCAAGCTTGCCACATGTAGGCGCGCTATATAAACTACTTAGTGTACATCTTAAGATTCCACTCACATTTGAGGTGTGGTCTGCGGCCAGTCAGGAAGAGCTTGATGGCTTGAATCTGGGTTAGGTGACGGTGCTCATGGTGCTCCTCTGTGTTGCAGTATGTCCTGTTGTCCGAACATAGCCATGCAGTTACATCATAGGCCTCAACATCCCTGATGAACACAGAGCCATAACCTACATAACGCATGAATGCCCCCTTCCATAACCCCAGCATTACCATTCATCTGCCAACGCAACATCTGGCTGTTCCAGATCATGGAGCCCTGAAAAACACACAGGAATCAGTGACGCCTCAGCAATGCCAGTCTGGGTAGACTGATGCAATAAGCCTTTTCCAACAGGCAGGTACAGAAAGACGTGCATCATGCTGTATTGAGACTTTTATTAATGGAGCAAATGACAGCACTGCTGTTGCGCACCTGCTTCAACTGATACGTTTCCTCTGAAAAAGTACTTGCCATGGCCTCTGGAAAGAGCGACTCCAACACTGGAGACACAAACACAGAGGAGGGAGTCAACCTGAGGCAGTCAACATGAGCTCATTGGGGTTTATTGCAACTACTGGAACACTGTTTTGGAATGTAAAACAACTTTTCTCGCACCTGAATGGAGTTCCTTTGATGTCAGTGTAGTAATAGTCATTGTGCATCTTTAGGACTCGCTTCTGCAAGAACGAGAGCAGAATGCAGATGAGATTTACTTATTCTGTTCCGAGGGAACAACTCACATCTGATAGTGAGATACCAAACATCTTTATCTGCATCCTCACCCCTTTATCCACTGTCTTCTTCACCTCCATAGAGAAAGTCCCTGTCCTCCTGTTCACCATGGCGTTGCGTAGCTGAAAGATAAGGCACACGGAGCAGAAAAGCCACGGCTAGGTCACTGATCAAGCAGTCTGTCTGTGCTTAAAATTACACTGTGATACTGCAAACAGCACATTCACACCTTGATCATGCTTAGCATTAATTTGATCTAATAATCCCTTGCACAAGCTAATCAAATACTATTCCAATTTCTACCTAATAGTGGAAAAGCAATCCAATTACAATGTGAAATCAGATCATTGTCAGTTAGAGTTACATTATGTTGCACTGAGGCTTTAGCAGGATTATGTATTATGCACAATATCTTTGCACGCATGAATGGCACCTCATTTATTTTTACAAGATAACATGGTTTGTGGTTGCTTTTAAACGTACGATGTCATCTTTGTCCTCCCACTCCACCTCAGAGAGATCCACACTGCTGTAGTTGGGCTTTCTCCTCTTCTGACCCTCCTGGTACTACACAGAGGAAAACAGGACATACAGTTTAATAACCCTTTTAGTAAGGCAAGGTTTATTGGGCTTGAAAATGTCAGTGTCAGTCTAACTTGACCCAGTTGTGAAGTCTGCATGTGACATGTCATGGTCAAAGAGATAAGTGCAATGCTAGAATCTGCAACTGCAACTACAAATTTTAAATGCAGTGTATTCATTTTTATGTGTGCACTGATTTGTGTTATGGTGGCTTTTGTGTAAATTATGATTTAACAAATAAGCTATGAAATCCACACTACCAGGTAGATGAAAAAGAACTGATTTTAGATTTCCTTACACAAATCTAGATCAATGCATTCTGCATGTCAAATGGTCCGGTCCAGAATTCATGACAAATCGACTACTACAGCCACAGCACAGTTTTAGCCACAAAGAGACACTCACAAAAAGGTAACACAGAGTAGCACACACAGATAGAGTTGCACAGAGAGGAACAGCACTAACACTGGCACACACAGATCCACTAGCACAGCCATAGTTCCTCTGGAACCCAAGGGTCCCAGGGTGAGCGGCTGTGGTCTCTGCCAGCGAGTGTTAAGTTACCTCTGGGAAATCTCAGGCCAGCCAGCCCTATGAGTGGCCTTTATCCCTGCATGCATACATCAAAGGAAAAGGTGGGGATTACAGACTATACCAGCCCAGGTAGCCTCCTAAACTGCTCACATGCACGCACGCACTCGCACACACACACATACCCACACCCACACCCACACACACACACACACACACACACACACATGCACGCACGCACAATGCATTTGCCTCTATGTACTCTTGTCAAAGGGAGGCTTTCAGTTCAGCATTTCAGTTATGCATACAATTGCATGGACAACTTTCAGGCAATGACACAGGGATAAAACGGAAAGAACAGGATAAAGTTATTTCAGCTTGGCAATGCTGTGAGACTGTTTTGGTGCAAATTCAATGTAAAGAAAGTGAGCTACCAGTGGCCTCAGGTCCGGGTGTGTCAGGATGTAGCCATTGTTAGTGATGGCAAATGCGTATCCGTGGATCCCTAACTAAAGACAAAAAAAAAAAAAAAAAAAAAAAAAAAAAAAAAGAAGACAAAATGAGACAGATGATGAGAGTAAAGAGTAATACACATTCATACATCTCTCTCCTTGAAGCAAAAGCAAAACACAGCTGATGCAGTTGCTTAAATGTATGCACACAGCCCAGTACCATATGTTTGGGGATGATCCTCATGAGCTCCTGCAGAGGAATGTCTGTCCCTACGACCCCCAGCAGAATACCCTGGTTCTTCTGCATGGGAAGATTCAAAGCACCGTAAATATCATACATGTCTTCAGATGATATCTGCATGAATACTCGCTTGCTTTCTCGCTTGCTCACTCAACCCCCAGTGCACTCATTCGGTCATTCACTCAGTCATTTGCTCACTCACTGTTTCATTCTTTGTGCTGAAGACAGGCATGGCTACTGTGGTCATCAGACTGGGGCCCGCTTTGTCTTTCAGCTAAAAAAAAAACAAAAAACAAAAAAAAAAAAAAAGAAAAGAAAAATTTTATGAGCAAGGTCTTTGAACAGATTTTTAGCACCAAACACTATGCTGCAAGCAGCAATACTTAAGTGTCTTAAATTTCTTCATTAGTGCATCTTGTTATTTTTGAAAAATAGCTCAATTAAACAGATGCCTAAGAAAATTGGGCATATTTCATTGTTTTTCTTGAGCATTTAGCCATCATTT
The DNA here is from genome assembly GCA_900302535.1 of Neoniphon sammara. Taxonomy (NCBI): domain Eukaryota; kingdom Metazoa; phylum Chordata; class Actinopteri; order Holocentriformes; family Holocentridae; genus Neoniphon; species Neoniphon sammara. The sequence goes on from OMKZ01019833.1 coordinate 7,289, forward strand.
GGGGGGCCACCTTATTGAGGCACCATGAGTATTGTCTATCAATGACTACTGTCAAGATGAGCGGCCATAATTACAAAAACAATAAAAATCATTTAAATCTAGTCCTTTACTTTCTAATCTATTCAACAATATGGTATGTCAAAAACTTCAGAGAGCTTTGGCTAGCTTAATGAATAGGGCAACACATTTACTGTTTTTATCTGTTAGACATGTCATCAATTGCTCCTAACTGACATAAATTGAAATTACAGTTTTCACATGTCAGGGTTGAGCGCAGGTAATTTAATTATGTAGCTGCTTTGTGTAGCTAGAAAATTTGGTAAAGAATACATTAAAGACTGGTTGGATCCAGTAATGCCAAACAAATTTGACAGAGGTTCAGCATTCATTTCTTATGTAAAATGTTCAAAAGCAGCATAAAAGTGAAGCTGTCCAGTAGTAGAATTATATATGATCCTGGTCACAGCACTGCTGCTGGCACAGCTTTGCAGCATGAGGCTTATGTTGGGCTCAGAGGAGAAGGGTTGTGCTTAGTAGGATGAGAGCTGACATAATTGAGCACATGAGCTCTCTAAAAGTAGGTCTGCTATTCCCTCACCTCATGGGTTGACGCAGCTGAGAGTGTGTGCTTTCATATGTTTGTATGTGTGCTGATGTTTCTTTGACCACACACATGCATGTGGACCAAGTGAGCTGTGAGGCAGAGTATGTATTTGCCTGCTCGACAAAATGAAGACTAGTGGACCCCTAAATTCACCACAACATTCAATACCAGCGGAACCTCAACTGCTTCCATCTAATCCGTGCATCCAGGTAAACTCTGGACCAACTGCAGAGCCGAGAGCAGAGACACAGGGAATATCCTGCAACACACACTGGAGAGCTCGTGGAGAAATAACCTTGTGCTACCCCGCTCACCTCCTCCTCTTTCCACAGCGTCCCTCCTCCCTCCTTTTCTCTCCCTCTTTCTCTCCCCCTTTCTCGGTCTCCCTTCCAATGTCAGTTTTATTATGGGCTTTAGGAGATAAAATGCAATGATCCACAGAATGATGAATGGTGTGTCTGAGGCTGAGATACAAGAGCACACACTCCAGAGGACAATCTCCCAAACCTTGCCTTTGTGTGTGTGCGTGTGTGTGTGTGTGTGTGTGTGTGTGTGTGTGTGTGTGTGTGTGTGTGTGTGTGTGTGTTTGTGTGTGTGCGCGCATGCTTGTTTCAGTGCATGCTTATTGTCCTGCACTGTCTCCACACTGAGAGGAAGTACAGGAAATGCTTCTCCCAAGCTCCTCAGAGGGAAAGACACTCCTCACTATAGGCTCTCTGGGCAATATTACAATATAATATTAGAATACAATATTGCAGATAAGCAGCTATTTAACATCTCAAGTTACTTCATACAATATAATTCCACAGACTTGCATTTGCTCGGTCCAAGTGGAAACATTTTTTTCATGATCTCCATTCAAATTTTAGTTGTGGACTAATTCCTGTTGGTAAAACTGGCCCATTCTTTTATTATGTCAATGCAAAGAAACGTAATTTTACTCTACCTGAGAGTATGTAGAGACCAGATCATATGTAGATATTTACCTTATGAGCCTGGGAAAGCTGCAGGAACAGAAAAGAAGACAGAAAAAGACTGAACTGTCCAATGCGACATATTCAACTGAAAAATGCATATATTCTGCATTGCCACTGTGGACACAGATGTACCACGCAGATTAATGAAGCTCGTAATGAGGAATCACTCCAGCAGCATGAAGGGTAATGATGGAGACACACATGTACACAAACACACATACACAAAGTATTTAATGTTCTGTGCATAGTGCTGCACACACAGACAAGTACATACAAGTCTCTATTCTCACACTCATACAAAAAGTGCAGTGGGAATGAGGACTGGTAACTTGGGAGACAGTTCAAGCTGTGGTGTAGCTGGTGTATGCATGGAGGAAGGATGCATAGAGTACTATACTTACCGCACTATCCACATAAGCTTCAGTCCAGACTGTGTCGTGCTCGTGGTCGATAACCTTTGGGCGACTCATCACATGAAGATACCTCATCACATTCTCCTGCACATCAGCTAAAGTGGAGATCTGACTGAAATACCCTGCAACAAAACACACTCATTAACCCAAAATGAAAAATCCTGCAGGGGCACAACATGCACATTTCCAATATTTATCATTTTGAAAGGAGGACCAAGGAAGGCTGCACATCAGCAAAATAAGACTGAGGTCCCTGGCATTAGTTTGCACTGAAAGCAAAAGTGGGACAGGAATGCTATAGCTGTGCTTATCTAGCTGGGTTTAAAGTGGCACAAGAGCCATTTGACTCTGTGTCAGCTCCTGCTGCTGCTGACAATGTTTCACATTAGACAAGAACGGTTATTTCACAGTGGGGGTCTATGTGGGGAAGGAGGTGCGGGGCTTGTCGCTCTCCAATCCCACTGTGATCTGTTTTCCTGGCTGTGACTTTCCCTTCCAGAGGGCACTCATCCGGAGCGTTGACATGCGGGAGCCATCAGCAGCGAGCAGCCAAGGGGGAGACACTCTGACAGGAAGAGGGATTAGAGCGGATTGACCTCTGACCCCCAAGTGCCACTTCATTGCCTCTCAGCAGAAAGAGTCCGAGCTGCACGTATACATGGACGCACACACACTATACCGCCACAAGGACGCACACAAATACACAAAATATAAGCACGCATGCATACAAACCACACTGATACCCACATGTCAACAGCCTATCATATTAGTGTACAGAAACAGCACATCACTGATACGGGGCTGTCTGGAAAAGTGCTTATCAAAGAGTCCCAAACCTTTATTAGCACAAGCCATCCATTTGAGGTTATCAGCGAACGCAGACTCTCTTCCAATCAGGTAAGGGAATATACGCACCTGTGCAGAGGACACATAAATGTCGACAATTTCAAACATGCAGGGACCGAGATAATAAATAAACATGAAAAGTCATGACCCAACTTAGTGCTTCATCTTCCTCAGTCGGTCTTTTTTTGGAACAAGAAGTGGCTGTGCGTTTTTATTTCCTCACTAAGAAACACCTTGCCTTTTTCTGCCTCTCTGTCCCGTCCTGCCTTTTTTTTTTAATCATAAAGCACTTTGTAACCCTAGTTTTAGAATGGTGCCATATAAATAAATCTTTGCTCGCTTACGTCTTTTCATTCTCCACTCTCTTTCCAGATTTTCTTTGTTCCAAATGTGGCTCTGATTCTTGAGTAATTTTTCAGCAGTGATATATAGAAATTTTGTTTTGTGTTAGTGTTTTGTGGAGTCAAGTTCTCATTGTATTTTCAGCTCTTTCTGGCCACGAGGGCTATAAGTTTCCCTGTCCTTTTAGAGAACTGTATGTGACTCTTTGCCAAACCTGCATGGCTCATTGGGTCCAGATGCTATGCGAAACATAAAGCATATAGAAAACACTGAATGGCTGCTACATAGTGGCCCTCAGGGTGTATATGGGGGGGGATGGGGTACATTGCCAAATACTGCCCCATTGTGCCACCACACATATGCCTGATAGGACTGAACAAAAGCCCCAGAGCTGTTGTTTTGATTGCACTGTGAATGGCTCTGCAGTCCATTTCATTTCAATTGCGTTTGTGTAAAGGTCTGACAAAGAGAGAGACCAGCAAAAACTCCCAAATGCTCCAAATAAATTCAGACTTGGGTGTTGAGTCCAGGAGGAAATCTGGGGAGAAAAGGGGCAG
>OMKZ01019844.1:7449-19204 GCA_900302535.1 Neoniphon sammara
GTTGAAAATGACAAATTATTGCAAAATATTACAAATCAGAAAGATATGAGAATATGAAGAAAACAGTAATGTGAATTCACAGCATACACCAACAATAAATAGAAAGACTGGGTAGTTAGCATGATAGCAGTGATAGCTGCAAAAAGCACCACAGCAGTCTGCATTTATCACAAAAGACTGAGAAAAAATAAAATAATGAAAAAGTAGTATCTTTCAGATTACATCTTAATTTATCTTTTCTAGTCTCTATTTTCCATCCTCATCTTTTTCCTGTAGTGTCACTGAAATCCTTGACTTTAGAGTCTACAGGTTCTCATTCCAGTGTTTGGTTGGAATGGAAACCTGCAACTTCTTGGGTCATGGTGGTATATATTTGAAAACCACTGATTTACTAGACTGTGCAGCTATTATGTACATACATTATAAACATTTGTATCAAGAGCAGGTAGTTTAGGTGGCGTTACCCTCCACTACTTCTCTGCACTGTCCTTTATGGGTTGTGAAATTTCAGTGACCCTTTGGATTGATGAAACTGCTTCAAACCCATTGGATAAACCTCAAGAATGCAGTAGTCTTCAAAGGAAAAAGAAGGCAGATATTCTTAGGTCCTGAAATGTTCACAATTTGGATCTTTTTTTTTCCATTTCCCCAAGCAGTAGCTGAAATGATATGGGTCTGTTGTAGACATGCTCCCCTCCAATGTGTGCTTTCAGTAGCTTGCAGGTTGTGCAGTGGCTCTGTCCAGGGAGCTAGTAGAGGTCTTGTTAGCACAATAAGCGGCAGCCAGGGACAGTGTTTGTGCAGGTGGAAGCCCCTGCTGTCAGAGCACGCATAAATCTGCCAGGGGAGGGAGTCCATGTGTAACCTCCACCTCACCCAGGACAGACACAACATTGGCTACGTTTACAGTCAGGCACCGAGGAACTCGACCATTGGTCATACTGTGGTTAAGGTCTTATTCAGGTCAAGTTGTTTGCATGTCTTTGATAACCTACAACATAGTCTCCCTTTTTCCATGAATGAGCCAGTTAGCAAAATATTCCTCTTCCCTTTTGATTGAGCAATAATAACTTCTAATACAGAGAAAAGAAATGATCATCCCACCCATAATCCTTTCAGTCTTGACTCCAAAGGGAAAAATACACCCTGTTAAATATCATCAAGCTGTCATGTGTAAAGCATTCCAGTTCTCATCTACTTGTATTTCAGTTACTGATTGTTTTAAATTGGTGCAAAATGGTGGAGTCTAGAAAGAAGCTCTTGCTCTGATTCGGATGGACGGACACCAAAACCTGACATTCACAATTTATGTTTTCTGAAACATTCTGCTATCAAACTGCACTGTAGCTGCACTGTAAATATCTTGACATGGCATCACATTGTCTATATTTCTTGTTGTACATCAGAATTGTGCAGAACAGAACCAGTCTAATATGGTGACACACCCAGGCATCTTGACCAGGTTTCTCATTAATCTGAAGGTGAAAGGAGTGATGCCTGGTTCATGATTTATGTGTTGCAGGATGCATGCAAAATCCATATGATCGCAAATATGTTGACCTTACCTTGGCATTCAAGTGGCTTTCTTGTGATTTCACAATGATGCACCTGAAAACTGCAGTATTTCAATAGTGCTGTAAAAAGATTAAGTTCCCTTCAGTTTCCCTAAAAATACCATACGTCATGCTCAGCTTTTGAATTGGACTGCACATCCTTTACACAACTACTAAGCAATAAATAGGTACTTCTCTATTCCTCCAGCAAGACAAAACCTCACTGGAATCAGCCATTCCACTCCTGGATGTACATGTGTTTATGGAACTGTGTTGCTGTACTTTTTGTGTCAAATTCCAGATAGAGATCGTGCAAAAGTGCCTAAACACTGTTGAACACTGGAGGGTTTGACAGATAATTTTTTTTCACAGAAATGCTATTATATAGCTATTTCTCTCAAATTCTAAGAGGGAACATACCCCCGAAACACCTTGATCCATATATCCTCAAATTAAAGATGATTATAGAATCTATATCTACTTATGTATGTTAACATTATACCTTTTAACTCCATCAATAGCCAACTACTTTTCTTTTTTTGCGATTAAAATTTCATTGGAGGTTTTAATGGACTACAGAGGGAAGACAACATGTAATAGACATAGAATACAAAAAGAATAGATATCCAAGTTATTTCATACCTGTACTCATGTGTACGTTGCATTGGATAAAAGTGTCTGCTAAATGTAACTAACTGTACCCATAAAGCACAATACAGAACACATACCTTGGAGCATAAGCAAACATGTTCTTACTAATGGTACAACAGGTACAGTGTTCAATCTAGTCACTGACCCCAGAGACAAGAGGCATGTCTGGGATTTGGATTCCAGTACAACCAGGGGCCAACAGAGGTGAAGCACTCACTGCTGCATTGACTGCACTTTCTCCTCTCTCCCAGTTTCCATCTTTATGGACTTGTCAAAAGCTCCCTCTGAGAATGGATACACTATAATCTGTCTTGTTTGCTTTGCTTTATTAGTAGGAAATAGACTTAGGAACTCAGAGAAAGTGCCCACACCAACTTGTAATGGTTGACAGAATAATGTGTGAAATGGAGTTAGTACATGTAAGGTTCAAACTGTATTTCAAAACCTATTAACACAGTTCCTGTTCTCAAAAATGGTTAACCAGCCACATAAACATCTAGTAATGATTGTGTTAAAAGAGTGGTTAAAGGGAACAGGGAGAACCGCTGTGGGCTGGTTGGCTGCATGGTGGAAGTTTAACATTTCACGGTCTGTGTTACGGCATTGTACTGAGGAAAAAGCTTAGCAAGTATTTCCATTATTCCGGCTGAGCCTTGGGGGAATGATTTCAGAACAGGGTGTGTATGTGTGTGTGTGTGTGTGTGTGTGTGTGTGTGTGTGTGTGTGTGTGTGTGTGTACACATACATTTTGAATTTGTGTCTTTGTAAGAACCAGCACTTTGAGTTTTAGAGTTCTGCAGTTTTGCAAAGACATTCTCCCAGAGACATTTTGGCTGTTACTCACATCTGCAGGGGGCCAGTTTAGGATTGGACCTTGGCTTTAGATTTGAAGGAATATGCCATGTTTTGGTAGATTGTGCTCTTGATCAGCTTCTCAGTCAAATGACAAGAACATAGATACCAAATTCATCCATGTGTCCCAGGTACTTCATTAGCTCAGGTAACCCATCCTAGCTGTGTTGAGTGATAGTGTGGACCATTACCATGATCTCATAAAAGAGAAAATGAGAAGTTGCAGCAGCTCCTCATGTGGTCATTTTGGCAATCTTGTGGAGGACTTTTGTTGAATTTAAATGAAAACCATTACTGTTTTGAACTAACAGGGACTACTTTCCCTTTTTCCATAGGAAGTGGAGGTGATGGACATCACTGCACAGTGGATGAATATGTGGATTGACACCTCACACCACCAAAAATCAATCTCAATACATCAGGTATATTGAGTCAATGACTTTTTTTTTTTTCATTATTTAAAAGCCTATCTTTGGATAATAACAGTCTCGTACTACGACTCAACATAGTGTATGCTAAAGCACCTCAACTAACCTTAAGGTCAAGGTTAGTTAAGGGGTAAGGGTTACTGTTAGGGAGGGACTGAATGGAAGTAGTCAAGGCAAAGTCCTCACAAGTAGTGAAATACATGTGTGTGAGTGTGTGTGTGTCTGTATGTGTCATCCTCCCAGCCATGTACACACAGCTGGTAACAAGGTGCAGGATTGTAGCCGAATGCCCTGCACTCGGTAAACATGGATCTGTAAAGAGCTTCACCTCCACTCTCATCTATTACTCCGTTCTCTCTCCTCTCTCTTTCTCACCTCCCACTGCTCTCTCTCTTTCCTCAGACCTTGTATACACCACTGCAGGATAAACAGATGGCCTCACATCTGGAAAGGCTCGGCCGAGAACCTTAATTGACTTGCAACCAAGCTATTTGCCTTTCTAAAGACACACACATTCCCACATTCCAGCCACTGATAATACATTAAGCCATGAAGGCAGGGGCCATTGATAACAAGGTGATGCTGATCCTAATGATTCCAGCTTTCATATGAATATCATTTAAAATACTATAAAAACACACGAGGAGGTAGTGCAAGACGAAACTTAGAAACTTGTATGAAAATTAGATTGTATATGTTAACATTAAAGGAATACTCCAATGTTTTGGACAAAATACCCTTTTTCCAACTTACCCAGACTGAGACAAGATGTTCAAATCCCATTTTCACTTCTGTACATCCACTGGTTCGGTTCCTATGGATAGCATTTTGTGTTAGCTTAGCATAAAGACTTGAAGTCTACAAGAGTCATTAGCCTAACATCTAGTTCTTACCATCTAACCTCTCCTAATTCCAAGACATGTATTTCACATACACGATACATTGTGTAAATAAGACAGCTTCAGAGATGCTGTGAGGTTTATCTTTTCACTCTGATGGTGCTAGTCTAATGAGTCCTGTAGACTTCAAGTCTTTATGCTAAGCTAACACGAAATACTGCCCATGGAACCAAACCAATGTACATACAGAGGTGAAAATGGTATCAAAAATCTTGTCTCACTCTGGTTAATTTGCCCAAAACGTTGGACTACTCCTTTAAATTAAATTGCATATAATTGGGTATTGACGTTTGGGGAAATGTATGGATTACTTAGAGTTGTTCCTTACAGGCGGTACTAGAAGTATCTATTCCTGGTGAGAGGTGGATGTGTGGTGATTGTGTGCTTGTTTATGGAGAAAGAAGAGAAAGCAAAGAGTGGCTTGCTTTGCCTCTCCTCATGAGAACCACCTGCTTCAGAGGATGTTAAAGTGTAATCCAGTCTGCCTCTCCATGGCCTTACAAAGAAGCCAATGTGGAGTAATCTCCACTGCCTAATCTCTAACCTTAATCACTGAGACACAGAGAGCGTGGAAAAAAAAAGACCACAATCTTTTTGAACAAGCGCCGCCAAATGGTGCACACAATTAATCTCCAATTCAGCCGCACAAAACAGGCAATTTGTATGTTAAAGAAGGACACTGAAGGGGGGTAGAAAGGGGAGTTGTGGCTGGACATTAAGGTCTGGACCTACGTGGCCTCCCTCAGTAACAACCTGCTGCCTGGTGAATGGTGGCGTTTTGATAGTGTGCCATGTGCCAGAAGCTGGTTGGAGGCTGGAGCTGAGGGGCCCTTGGATCCTAAGGTTTTTGATAGTAGAAGAGGAGCAGACAGAGCTGGGAGGGAAAGGGTGGGAGGAGAGTAAGAGTGTGGGATGGGTACACGGCGAGGTCAGAGGTCAGAAGAAGGCATGAGGCACAATGGCTTCTTCTTTGTTTGCCATTATCTTCTTAAACACACAACTTGTCTCAGTACACTGCTGGTACATACTCCGCCATGGTGGTCCCAACACCAGACAGATGGCTTAGAGCCCTAACTGTGGCTCCCAATCCCATATACACTCATTCACACTCAATTGTATGGACTGATTTCTACACAGGCACACAGAAGCAGGCGGCCAACGCACAAGTTAAAAAGCAATAAAGCTTAATATTGCGGAATATATTGCACAGAAAGGAATAACACACTCTCCTTCCAAATATCATGAGGGGGAAACCATGTAGTAATTATCATTCCGAGCCAGCAAATTTGTTATTTTACTGCTTTACTGTACTAACAGCAGATGGATAATCTAACCCTGGATCACGGTTGAGCTTGATAGCAATTGATGTTTGGAACACAAGAACCCTCACCGGTTTTGGAAGGGAAAGCTTTTGTGTTTGGCAGAGAGAACACAAAGAGTGCCAGTACCTTTCCATCGGCATTCATGAACACTGGTCAGTGGGCCACTTTAAGACAGAAAACAATCATGCCAATGATTTCCAGAGAAGATGAGTTTTTGAAAAATGTATTTTCCCCAGTAATTGCTCAGTAATTGTTGAATTGTACGGGTATGATTTGCCACTGCCTCAATCAAACAGAGGGAAAGGAAGACCACCAGAATGGAGGAAAGATGGGCACACACACATGCACACACTGTGGTATTTCTCATTCTAATTAGAATTGGAGCTGTTTTGACAATGTTGGTTTACTTTTACAAGGTTTGATTGCAGATGCCTAAGGTGAAATACAGATGGAGGAGTCAGTGTCTCTCTTTCTACTTCTCTCTCTCTCTCTTTTCAACGCCTACTATATTTCTCTTGTCTAACCCTGACAATCTGGATGTTACATGTGTGATAGAGTCAAACAGGGAATTTATAAATAACCACAGCTTCACAGTCCTAATCAAATCTACTGTGCAAATTACTCACTGGTTAACAGTTAAAGGATCAAATGAAGTAAACTACACGGGGAGAATTCTATTAATGCTTAAATATAGACACAGATATATGGATTATCAATGATGTATGTGTGCAGGTGTGCCTGCATATGTGTGTGTATGTATATATATCGTGTGGCATGTTTGCAATGAAAAATGAATGCAAATTGACATCATCATTTGCATAATGAGTGTTTTGATGGCATTGTCTTCCCAACATCCAATTATTTAAAATGTCTACAAAATGTTTAATGCACCTCCATCAAATCATGTCACACGCTTAACAAAAACAAGACTGTGTGATGGTGTGCACATGCGAGTGTATGCGCTTCCAATTGCTAATGCTCTGTAATGACATGATGTGTAATTATATTACTGTCATTAGATATTCAAACATGCTCTTATATATGGTTAGACTGATGTACCGTACTGATGACTGATGTTACAAGGTCTTTTATTAAAAATCAGTTATCAGTTGGGTGGTTCCCCGACATAACACTGACCATGACCATTGCTGGTGAATGACAATATAGATACCAAAATTATCCATGTGTCCCTAGTAGACTGTCTCCACTGCTCCATGCAAATGCTTAAAGGAATACTCCAATATTTTGGAAAAAAAATACCCTTTTTTCCAACTTACCCAGACTGAGACAAGATGTTTGATACCATTTTCATCTCTGTACGTCTACTGGTTCAGTTCCAGTGGGTAGCATTTCATGTTAGCTTAGCATAAAGACTTGAAGTCTAAAGGAGTCGTTAGCCTAGCTCCATCAAAATGAAAAAATAAACCCTACAGCAACCCTGAAGCTGTCTTAATTACACAATATATCATATGTATTTGAAATACATGTCTTTAGGTGGTAGGAACTATAACCACTGAACACATGTATCCTTCCATCTGTGGAGTTGACTATCTAATCTTAACTTTAGCCTATGATAGCATACTATCACTCAAGTGTTGACATGAGGCACCAGGGCCAACAGTCTGTTGGTGAGACATGAATCTCAATAAATTCTCATTACTTAATGGCTAAGTTAACCAGAGTCCACCCTGTGTTTCCAGGGCGCCATGTTCCCTCAATATAATTTTTTCAAACTGAAAAAAAAAAGTATTTTTTCAGCCCCATGTTTCCTCAATCCTATGTTCCCTCAACATAAAAAGAATAATGTCCATGGCTGTATTATATTAACAAAAATGCATAATCTGGTAGTCCATGTTCAGTAAATAAGATCTGAGATGGTGTTAATGCAGGCTGCTTCCAAAGCATGTATAAGACTGAGAGTGCTGAGACAAATTCCTGTCTCTTCTAACTTAAAATAGCAGTACAGTAACTGAAACTTGTATGATGTCTGTTCACTTTTACACACACACACACACACACACACACACACACACACATAGGGGTACACAGGGAATAAGAGAAGAAAATACATTTACAAAGGGAGGTCTTTGTGGTAGCTGTGGTGCCTGAGCTGCATGACAGCTGAACTCTCGACTCTGTGCTGTGGGTTAAGTTTTGTTTGAGTTCTAGCACTTTTGCAGTCAATCTTACAAGGAAAAAAAGGCACATTTAAAGAATCAGCAGCGTACAGGTGGTGATTTAATAAGATTAGTTGGAGAACATGATGAAGATGTCTTTACTCAGAAAACTCATTGTGGTTCATGCCAGTGCTAATGCCAACTTTGTTAGTTTTGTATTGTAAATACTAAGGTATATTTGTATGTATATTAGAAATTGATTGTGTCTTTAAACATACAAATCCACATTAATGGTTTCAAAATTCAAATAAAATAATGTAAAAATTGAAAACTTTCCTATCACTGAATAGATTTTTAATCTTGTCACTGCAAAGAAGCAGCTTACCCATAAGCACCATTTCAGATATTCACTGAATACATACTATCAGATTATGCATTTTTGTCAATATTATCTGAGATGTGGATAATCCTCTTCTCTTTATGTTGTGGGAACACAGGAGTGAGGGAACATGGGGCTATGGTTGTCAATTCTTGAAGAAGATTGTGTTTAATTCAATAGCAATACTGTCTTACATCATTACATTATATTTCAGAAAATGCTGTGCTCAACCAGCTGTGAGAAGGTGCAGCCAAAAAGGACAGAATCATAGAGATATTTCATTGTAAGGCTACATATTAAAAACACATGATGTTTCAGCCCATCTGTTCAACAGGGTGACAAACAAACAAAAAAAGACAGACTACCACCTCTGACAATAAGACACAGCTGGAGCTGATCAGCCAATCAAGCCCAGGTCCCCTCCCTGTTTTTCAGGAGACCTGGGAAATGAAGTCCTGGGTAGACAATGTCAATGTGACATGGCCATGTTTGGATGCCTGTGTTCTTTGTAATGGGGGTTAACACTAAGTTTGCAGCAGTGGGAAGATGTTCACGCCAGAGTAAATTCTTCCCAGAACAATTAAATTCTGCAAATCCCATGCTTGCCTTACTTTATAGTGAACACATGATATGATGTGGGTCCGCTTTACAAGAGCACAACTTAACTCTGCAACGCTTCAGTAAAGCGATCTTGTTAAAACACTCTTTTCTGTTTGAGCTCTTCTGTTGTAGCTCTTCAACAAGTTAGATGTGTAGTATAAACTAAAGGTAGGTTCAACAGATGAAAATAAATGACTCTGTCTTCATATGATACCAAGGTACATATACGTTTCTGTTACCATGGGTATATGATGGTTTAACCATTATTTATCCACCATAAAACTATAATATCTCTACTATACTTTTACTGGGAGAAAAGCCATAGAGGGCGATTCACTTGTATACTTTTGACTAAACTATTGTGGATCACTCAGTAGATTTCACCGTTGCAATCGGACTAAAGTCTTAAGCTCGATTAGGTCAAACGTATTATCTAGGTGTGTAAGTCCACCTCTGAAAAAACTGACTTAGGATGATTTCAGTTGGACTAAAATGTTTATATGACATTAGAAAAAGCTGATTTATTGTTTTAGACCGGCTAAAATCAAACTTTTAAAATGCATGTAAACCCGCTGATTGTATGGTGGACAGCAGTGAGAATATGATTCAAGGACTGCATTGGCTTGCCTTCTCCTCTAATACCAACATCTGATTGCAGCCCAAAGAGTGGATCAACACATTGTTGACAACCTGGAGCCAACTAGTGTATACTGGGCAACATATTCCAAATGTGTTTGGTAGGAAAACCAAAGCACGATTACTGCCAGTATCACCAAACATGACTGCAGCACCGGCTCAGTTGACATCTGTCATTTCTATGTGCACTTTACATTTTCCGACCCTTTATTTCTGACCTGTGAATGAAAATTTATGAAACTCACTGAAACCGAAACGGAGGCAGACAGGCAAACAGACTTGGAGCCGACCAGCGTTGCCATCCTTCCAGCCCTGTGCTATCACCAGCAGAGCTAAAAATATTGCTGAAATAGCCAATGATATTGCTTTTTATCACTGGCTATTTTCTCACGCATGTTGTTAGCAACGACTGTTAATACCAGTGTGTGAAGATATTGTGGCTACTGGACATTCAAAGCAGGGGACAGCAGGGGCATTTGAGGGCAAGATCACAAAAGTGCCACTGCATGTTTGATTGCTGGCTGAATGTTGGCAGCCATCGCAAGAGAAATCCATCGCCTTGTCTCTCTTCCAGTGTCAACATTCCCATCTTCCTCTGTGTCTGCCGGGCAGCAAAGCACCACAGAGACAGACATTTGCCCCGTCCCGACCACACAGCCAGCCTCTCCTCCAGGTCTCGTAAAGATGCTGCGGAGCTGGCCCGCGGCGAAGGCCAGGCTTTTCTTTGCATTCCCCGCCTTTAGCCCGGCTTTGATGAGAGGTATAAGAGATAAAGCTGTCTTTGCCTGGAGAAAACAAGAGGAGACACATGCAGGAGGGAGGAGGAAGGGAAAGGAGGAAGGTGTTCCGTTTCAGGATTTACAGGAATTAGTGGCAAAAGGTTGTGAAAATAACACCGAGGCCCAAGCTGTGCGTGAAATTGTGAACAGAGGGATTAATGGGACTGTAAAAAAAGCATTAGACCCCATCCCCACCGCAACCCCCTTCAAAGAGGTATGTACGAGTATGAGGCAACACACTAGTGCACAAGGTCTGTGTGTGCATGTGTCCAGGCAGAAGTGGAGGGGGGTGGAAATGGTAGAAGATGAGTGGACACCGTCACCCATTCCTTCAGAGTGAACTTTGCAAGGGCGTAAATTTGGGTTGAACACTGGGGGGGTTGAGATCTCCACCAATTTTAAATTGTTGGTTGGTCTTTTATCACTCTTTTCATTTTGTGCGCCGGCGTGCTTCCTCCTACCGGCAGTTACTTGTGCTGCTTGAGAAGACGAGGACACGCGAGAGGATGGGTCGGGCGCAACTAAGTCTCACAGCAGGGATGCGGAGGGGTTAAAAAAAATGTTATTCTATGCTTGCTAATTACATTGAATCAAGAAAGCCAACCACTCATGTTTTATAACAGTTATTATATTTCATTCATCATTATGATATGATATCCGGGGGCGGTTGTACTGACCGGTTTTGATTATTGGGGGGGTTATTGGGGGTCAAGTCTTGCATTTCTCACCTCCAGGTATGTTGGCGTGTGTGTTGTGAAGTAGTAGTCTTTAGCTGTTAAACTTTACATTTAGTTTCTTATATGTCTTGTTAAAGCATGTAAAGGCATTGGGAGCTTTGTAAATGTCAAAAATACTAGATTAGCAGCAAAAAGTACTTTATGTTAGTAACTAAATTATTGCTGCAGCATCCTTTCAAGCAGCTGGACGTAGCAAGCAGTAGACAGGGAAAAAAAATCCCAATAATAATAATAAATAAATAATAACCCCAATGAAAGCATATCCTAGGTGTAGGCATACTTAGACTTGCATAGTCTAAAATATATCATAACATGCTCTTTAGACTACAATAATCCATAAAATATATCATTATACCCAACATAATATTTTAAATCTTAATCAAAACATTTTCAATTAATTAACAATTACTTCAACCATGAATTTTACTTTAAATCCAAAATGGGTCTTGTGTCTATAAAGTAATAATGCAACAAAGGCAAGTCCTAGTTTCTAGTTTTAACTAGTTCAGTCACTCTAGGCTGAATGCAGGTTCAGTTGTGAAGGTCCTAAGTCAGGATGGCTTTGAATTAATGTAGGTATTCCCCATCTCCAGAATGCTACCCCTAAACCTACCAGAATGCAGGAAATCACATCTACCACATCCAAAGTTTTCTTGGGGAGGACTCCAGACCCCCACTATTCCACCATTGTCTCCCTCTGTATGGTATTTGTATGTAAGGTATTAGGCCCTATCCATCTCCAGCAGGCAGCCCAAAAATCGTTAGGATGCAGGGGATCAGAATCACATCTACCAAATCAGTT
>OMKZ01019867.1:14375-30166 GCA_900302535.1 Neoniphon sammara
AGACCCTGTGGGAGGCAGTGGAAAATGAGGACACTTTGGCTGTACAAAGCCTGCTGTCCAGGGACCGCACCAACTGTGGAGGAGGAGGAGGCGCGTGGGAGAAAGGAGAGAAGAAAGAGAAAGACTGGGAGAGAGAGAGGGAGAGGGGGGTGAACAGGGTGAGCGATCAGGGCCTGGTCCCCCTGGACGTGGCTGCCCTTACCCACAATTCCCCTCTGCTGCATGTGCTGACAAAGGCTGGAGCCAGACACAACCCTGTTTGTGAGTCTTGAGTCTTCAAGTAAATAAAAAAAAGAGATAGAGTTTTATTGATTTGTGCCCTCGCCACTTGAAGTTATGTTGCGCGAATGTGTAAAGCAGAAAGCACAAAACAGATTGAAGTGGATTTGTACATTTGCACAAAAGTTGGATTTCATTCTAAAAACTTGATTCCAACGGGAGTGGATGGCTTAGAAATGCTCTCCTTTATCTCTTTGTAAATAATGCAGTGCAAATCCTATTTGGATTCTTTATCTCCCTGCCGTATTCCCCCTCAGTGTGTCGGCCGGCAGAGTGGGCACTGAAGTTGGATGCTCTGGTGGCGCTGGCAGGTAAACGAGTGGAGGAGCGGAAGGAGGCGCTGCAGATAAGGGCAGGGGCGGGGCCGCAGTCACAGGCCGACATCCAGAGACAGCTCCGCCTCTGGAGCCTCAGGCAGCAGCTGTACTGCCGGATGAGGGAGAACTTCCAAAACACAGGTCAGTGGTCATGGGTCGTGTGGAGCGTTTCTTAAAACATGCTCCGGGACACAAATTAGGTCACTGGCCTGCTTCTTAACAGTCCCCACATGGTAAAAATACTTGTATTTATATGTTCTTTCCTGTCCCATGCCCACCACCTCTAACTCAAGCTCAACAAAAAGGAGATGTTTTTTTTCCCATTGGAAAACCCTGCTCTCTACAACATAGCAAGGGTTATAAAACTTTTTCATTTTTCCGGACCCCCGAGCTGACTTTTATTAAGCTGCAGACATCAAATTGAAATGATTTTGGCCCAGGGACCCTGATATGAAAAACTATCCAAGTTGATGTTAAATTGAAATGTGTTAAATTATTTAGGTGTTACATTGACCGTTGACAAATAGATTCAAGGTGGTGAGATTATAATATAATATTAATATAATCACTCATACATTTTTGTATCTAGTGAATCAAATTATAGTGAAATTGAACTATTCCTCATTTTGCTGAGCCCCATGTGAGTGCCCGGCCCACACTTTGACAACCACTGCCCTACAAAACCTCTTTATCACTACTGCCAAGACCACAGTGTCTTCTGATCAGCCTGCCAAGAATACACTGTGTTACATTAGACATCCGACTGTCACAAAAAGCCCAAATTATAGCCACAACCCAACCATGCAGGTTTGTGCTCTTCAGCATCACTCAAATCAAAACCTTCCTCACCACAGACTCAGCCCACTTCCCGAAACACTCAAATCTCATCCGGGATGCTGTAGCCCGCCTCGTCCTTTCCAGCCTTTCCAAATTTATCCATGTTACCCTACTCCTACACCCCCCCCCACCGCTGGCTGCCTGTGGCTGCTTTTATCAAATTCAAAACCTTGGTGGTGGCAAGTCTCCTCCCTGCTGGCTCCCTGGTCGTGGAATGACCTTCCCACTCCAGGCAGAAGAGCAAAGTCACTTTCCATCTTTTCTCGCAGGCTGAAAACTCTTATCTTTTTAAGAAGTACCTCATGTCGCTGAGTGATGTCCCCTCTGTACTCATGTCACTGATTGATGTCCCCTCTATACTCATGTCACTGAATGATGTCCCTTCTGGTCTGGCTCAAATTGCTCTCTAAAAAATTCCTCCTTATGCTCTCATTCAATTTTTTCCCCCCATCACTTTCTTTTTATCTCCTTTTATGTTCATAGCAATATTGTAAAAGCACTAAGGCCCTGGCTTTTGCACTCCTTATTTTTGGGTGCATATAAATTTGCTGTTCTGTGAAATGAAGCTTACTCTCTTTACACATCTCTCTGGATGTGAGTGTCAGCTAAACGCTTAAAATGTAAGACGTAAATGTATGTTTTTGTCCTGGGGCTTGAGACGGTACTTAATCTATTCACACTGGGTCATAGCCCAGACTGAGAGGGCTGTAAAACCCTTTGGGCTAGAATCAATAAAGTGAAAGCGAGACTAATGTTCGATCACACTGCAGAAATTCACCGTTCATCGGGCCAGTGCTGAGGTTACCAATGTGATAATAATAATGTGATACTTTATCGATTTTTGTATGGAAACTCAATTTTCACTCGCTGGCCTCTGCAGGCAGGTCAGAGCTCAGGGTCAGCTACAGAACAGCATCAGTGGAGCTGGTGGAGATTCAGTGTGTTGGGAGACATGGACCGAGTCATCCTGCCATCAAGGCCAGGTTGGCTGGTCAGGTTTAGGGCCAAAGTAAAAGTTGGGACCAGCTGGTTTCTTGGCAAGAGTCCAGGAGTTGCTTTTTTTTTTTTTTTTTTTGAGCCTGCATACATCCAGTGACACTCTACTTTACATTCATACTATATCTGGCACTCCTTAGCAAATAGTCTGGTCTCAGAAGTGTGTGAAGGTTATGGGATTATGATCCAGTAAGAATATAGATCACTAATATTTGAATAGAATATAGGTTAGGACCACCAAATTAACACAAAATGTAAATAGACTGTATACACTCAGTTCCAACACTAAATTAATACAAAATTAAAGGTACATTTTTAAACTTTAACAGTGAGCAGTTTGTAATTCAATCTAAGGATCTATTCAAGTTCTTTCTCCTTAACCCACTCAACTCCTCACTACCTTTCCTGCCTTCTCTTATCTGGCAAGTTGTTTGGCATCTCTGGTCTCAAAATGGGTGCAAATATTATGTGTTGCTATGTGTATCAGGGTGTAAATACTCACAGTGCCTACCTATACCAGGGTGCAAATAGAATACATTGCTATAGGCACTCTGGTATAAATAGATGGAATCCTTACCTACACCTGGGTGCATATAGCATTTTTGGTTATAAATACCTGGGTGTAAATGGGTGCAAATAACATATTACTATTCTATACCAGGGTATAAATAGTGTGTTTGGCAATAAATACTATACACTATAAATACTCTCTGCCTTTTCATAATTGTTCTGTATATATCCTCTGTGTTTGTTTCTCAGTATCCATACTAAATGCCTGCTCTCAAAACAGACTCACTTTAAACCTTGGTGCGTCGTGTCCACTTTTCCCCCAGACCTCCCCGGCCCTCCCAGTCATGTGTCCATTCTGGTGACCAGCTCCTCCTCTCTGTTTGTGGTGATCAAAGAGCCAGACAGCAACACCACAGGGCTAATCACCCGCTACAGAGGTGGGTGACGTCTGGAAAGACTTTAAAATAGATAGAAGGAGGGATAGATGCAGAGGGATGATAGGGAGAAAGGAGGCTGTGATGGAAACACGGATGGTGGCATTATGGGTGAATTAATAGATAAATAAACACTAATTTATTGGTTCTGTAGAAATACTTCATGTCTCATACATCAATCAGGCTGGCAGGTATAAAATCCCAATTTTTATGCACGTACCGTTTGTGTGCTATTCTTGGCGCCCTGTTTCACACCGCTCACAGCTGCACAAATGTCATGTTTCACAGCCAAAGATAGATTAAGCCCAGGTACACTGAGTTCCAGAAACTGTAAACACCCAAATCCTTAGTTCTCTCCGTGGGGTGTTGAGCAAAGCCAGACAATAATCTGTCAGTGGGACTCTTTTCCTTTCACAGTGGAGTGGAGCACCTCAGCCAGCTTCAAACGTGTCCTCGGCTCAGCCCAAGTTACCGACACCAAGAGCCCTACCCATAGCATCACAGGGCTCACAACTGTAAGACACCCAAGTACACACACACACACACACACACACACACACACACGCACACACACACACGCACATACTCACACAGACTGTACTTATAGCTTGCCAGTTCATCTCCTGCACTGAGCCACTTCCCATAAGAAAACACTTACCCTGCTGAATTGTTTCACTTCACCAGATGAATTAATAATGAGGACTGTATGCGATTTCATTGCCCTGGAATGGGCTGTTCATAAGGTTAATGCATGTTGATAACTCGGTGGTCTGGTGCTTCTCAAAACGCAGGGAGTGCATTACTTTGTGAGGGTGAGCGCCTTCAACGTGAAGGGATGGGGTCCACCGCAGTGCTCTGCTCCAGTCAGTGCTGCCCCCTCCAGTGAGTACGCTGAATTGCAAACCCTGATGCATTATCTTGATAGTTTTCCATTCGTTTCATTTGTCCCCTCTGTCCCCGTGTAATGAAATGACTTGGCTGACATCGAGTTTGATGTGAAAGAAGTGGAATCCACTCATGGCTTGTAGATTAGTGAATTATTAAAACATGGAGAATTAAAGGATCGCTTTGTGGCTCAATGGGCTCCGTAGTGAGTTTGAATTTGGCTCATAATCTTTGTTGCGTGTCATTGCTGCTTTCTGCCTCCAAGCTTTGCTGTCACTCTCCGCTTTTTACTATCCAATAAATAAAAAATGGCATCTATTAGCTGGCAAGTTCAATTCCAAAGACAGCTCAGAATGAATCAGCATTGAAACTTTCAGAGTCACGGCACACAGATGGTCTCATGCAGTCGCTCTTGCCTGCTAATCACCAGGATAGGGAGCCGCAGCACTCAGGACTCGCCTGGAAATGAGATCTTGATGTCTGAATGATTTTCTCTAATTAGATAAAAGTGACGCGTAGTTTTTCCCCTTTGTTCCTTTTGCAGGTTGGAGGGAGTGCATCGGCGTGAAGTCGCAATTAAGGAACCAGGAAGGGCTGGTGAGGAAGCTGCTGGAACAGACCAGAGAGCCACATTACAGGGGATATTGCATAGGTAACACAGGGGCTTTGGTGAAAATTACACTGCAATTTCACATACAGTAGCTGTTGTTGTCATGCTTATTTGAGTCCATGCAAAACATAACAGTTGGAGAATGTCAATGTACAGTATGTGATTTAGGCGCTATTTTTTGCTATGGCGTTATCATGTTTTCTGTCAAACTGTTGAAGGGTTTTGATTTTATTTGGGTGGGTGCTCTGGGAATTTGACCTTGTTCACATGCTGCACTTGGTGATTAAAAGAAATTATCATTTTGAAATAAAATGGAAGTTATATAACAACTGATGAACATCAAGCAGCAGTAGATTTTATTGACTGTGTTTTGCAAGGACTTAAATAAGCAGCGACAGCTGAAGCTATGTAAGATTGATATGGCATTGCTACTTTCACCTGAGACTCTTGGATTTTATTCATGCTCTGTTCTCTATTATATCACTGGCACAGACTTTATGATATCATCTCAGCTCATAATAGAGAAAACTGTTTCACCCAGCTCACCTAGTCAAATGTCTTGTGCATGCACAGTGAATGTACTTGGCAGATAAAGTGATTCTCATCTTGTCTGATCCTCCTCTCCCCCGCTCCACAGAGAGCTCGAAGCCCCAGAGCCCCAGCAAGCGTCTGTCTGTGTCTCGAGGCATCAAACAGCTGTTCCAGTCTGCCACCAAGTTTGTTCGCCTCTTACAGAGGTACTGCTTCATCTGTCTTACCTGTCCCACTGTATCCCCAGGCTATGGGGACTAACACATTAAATGTAATGTTATTACAGTAGTCAAGAGTACAAACAATTCCTAACTCTTGTCTGTTACAGTTATTGAAAAGAACAGGAGTCACATTAATGCTGCGGTAGCCTAGAGGTTAAGGGAAGCATTTCTTATGAGCAGGAGGTTGTACGAGGTTGTGGGGAAAGTGAATGGGAAATGCTTCTCACTGCTGCCGCTGCTGCAGTGTGCCACAGTAGGAAACAGAGGTTGTACTGGCTCTTAGGTGGAACTGAGTGTAACTACATTAATGTGAAGTGTTGTGTTGCTTTGAAAAAGCAGGTGAATGCTGCATTGATTAGTCACACCACCATTTGAAAATGCTTTTTGACTACAGACACAAATATAATTTAGGCAATTTGAAATAATCAATCATTACTTCTGCTTCATTTCATAGAGTTAAGAATCAAGACCATCTTAAAGGATAGTGTGGGATTTTGACATCAGATATTATGAGTTACTGACCAGCAGTGGTATTGTTGCATGAACATTACCTCAGGCAGTGAGTCCTCTGGAGATCTGTTTGCCTGTCCCGGCTTGGAAGGACAAAAACAGCAACAGCAAACAGGGTCAAATGATAAAAAAAACATTATAAACCACAGGAAACGTCCAAAACATTTTCAGCATCTACATCAGAATACACCATATTTTGGGTAATTTCTCTGCTTTACTGAGGCCTCAAACCACTCCTCACGTTGGAACTATTTTCTTTGTTGAAAAATGCTGGTATCACTACACCTATTTGCATATCATGCAGCCGCATAAGCTGCCTACAGGCTCCAGGCTCCATATCAAAATTCCAGAATATCTCTTTAATGTAACCGAAAGTAGTCAGACCATAACACTGTAACAAAGTGACCCATTCCACCTGTTTTGTTTATTTGGTCTCTGTTTTCAATTTCCTCAGAGGTGTGTACCTGGCTACTGTGTTCTACCACAAAGAAAACATCCTGGTGACAGCAGAAGATCAGCTCCCATTGGTGGAGATCCAGTGCTGCTCCACCTCCATCATCCATGACTTCCTTTGGTTTGCCAAGGTTGACTGTCAGCTAAATGCATATGCTAATTAAACAGACACTGACTTATTTCTGGTTTGGTTTGCATTACAGCTTCAAATTCTTGCATATATAATTTTATCTTTTTTTTTTCATTCTAGCTGTCCTGTGCATGGCAGCAAGTGCCGTGGCTCCAGCAGGCTCTCTCCTCTGCTCATTCGTCTCCTTCGTCGCTCCTTCAGAACAGACACAACATTTTAAGAGCCGTTTCCCAGCTGCAGGTAGGAAGTTAAGCAGCTTACTCTTGGTGGTAGGAAGCATCAAAAGGGGTTAATTACTTTTTAAAATTACCTTTTTAATGTCCTTTCTTCCTCCTGCTGTTCTCTCACCATCGCCCCCCCCCACGCCTGTCTGTTTCTTCCAGACATTGTCATTCTCTGGATGAATCTCTAACATCCTCATATTTATTCATGCTCTTGTCTCTATTTCACCTCTCTCCCTTTGTCTGTGTTCAGTCATCCCTGGGGACAGTGGACCTGGGCCAGGTGTACTATGAGCCTCTGAAGGACCGACAGGGCAACGTCCTACTAGTGACCATGAAGGAATTCCCTACCCCTCCCCGGTTAGCCTGAGAAAGCATCTTTTGTTAAACTCTCTTGATCCCTACGGCAGAAATTCTCTTTTGGCATGCCTTCCTCCTTAGAGAGGTCAGAGCGCAGGGCGTCACAGGGGCTTTGATCCTGGCCCCCAGTGCCTCACAATGAAGCAAAAATCCAGAAGGCAGAATCTGCCCATGCATCCTTCGCATGGGAAAGTAAACATCTGCCAGTGAGCCAAATAATAATTCCCCTTGGCCATGGAAGATACTGACCTTAAGAAGTACGAGGCAGGCTTTGTTTGGTATATGCTGTGACACTTTCAGGAAGTCTGGCCCACTTTGGTTGAGCTGTTGGTTCTTGGTGTTACACGAATGAATCAAAGAGATTTTACGCTTTGTGGATGCTTTTTCTCTTTTGCATTGAGTTTTCTGTTCCGCTTCAAGGCCTCCTGACCCTCCGCTGCACTGGATGCCCCTGGCCCGCCTGGAAAAGAACCGCAGCCGAGCTCCTCTGCTGCCAGAACCCACCGCCATGGACACACTCACTGAGCAGCTCAAGGTGAGCCTGAGTGTGAGTGTGTATGTGTGTGTGTGAGAAAGTAAGAGAATGAGAGAGAAAGTCTAATGGACAGATTCACTGAGCAGCAGCTATCTGCGACAAAACTGCATTTAGCCCTAATTGTAGTGTTTGAATGTATTGAGCTTTCCTGATTTGTTTATCGAGCCATGCTTTTGTCTCAGCAAATGAATGGCGACAAGACATTACTTTCCAGCAGCATCCCTCAAACTCCCCAATACTATGTCTGTCTCTCTGTGCCTCCCTTCACCCAGGAGAAGCTGTCCCTCCATAGGCACAGCATTCAGTGGGCCCAGCCCGGTCTGTATGTGGGCATCCTGAAACTGTGCAGCTCTGTGGAGCAGATCAGGGTCCTGGTGCCCCAGAGGCTGCCCAACCTCCTCTGCCATACACGGGTCCGCCACAACCCTCACGTGTCCAGGTAACACAGCATGTACCAGCTCATGTTTTTAGATTCACTTTAACAGTGTTTTTCTTTTTTTTTTTTTTTTTGAAAGGTTGATGTCATAAAGCTTAATGACCTCTGCCTTTGTCAGCCATTGTTTCTGTGTATTTATAACAATGTTGATGTATTGTTAATTAGAGTGGTCTAATGCAAGTGTCCTGCCTCACTGGTCATTGAGTTCCGTCTGATTTTGCTGTGGTTGCGTTCTCGTTGTGTGACAGGGATGAGTGGGCGTGGCTCCAGAGCCATGTTTTCACCACAGCCAATGGCAGCGCGCAGAACCTGTTGAGTGGCGAGGACGAGAGCTCGATGGAGAGCAGTGGGCTGGTGGAATTCGTCAAGGCCCTGAGAGCAGCAGTCACTCACCTCCTGACAAAGCTCAACATCCCCCTCTACAGGGTAATTTTTTTTTTTTTTACACAGCTACCTCAGAATTCTCCTACCCATTCAGAACCTGTTATCACTTTCTCAATAAGGGAAAGACTATTTTGAACCTGCATGCTAGTCTGTATTAGTTATCATTATACTGGAAGGCATTCGTGAATTAATGAGTATGGACTAAAACTAATTACAGCATAATGAAATCCAGTCCAACATAATAGATTTCCATTAAATTACATTATGACACATCACGTAATGTATGCACTGCACGTCTGCATGTCTCCCTCTGGCAGGCGTATCAGTATGGTGTGTACACCCGCGAGCTGCTGCAGTTTGGAGACAAGCTGTCCATGCTGCTGCTGCTGCCGCCCAGTGAGGACTTCAGCTCCAGCTACTGGCCTCTGGTGGGCACCAAGGAGCCTGGCCTCACCATGCCCCTGCAGATCTTTGAGCTGGGTAAGTGCACGGCTGTGGTGGTCTGAGCACATGTAGATCCTGGCTCTGTCTTGCTTTCCAAAGAAGTCGCTCTCGGGAGAAGGAGTAACATGGCAGCGTCAGAGCAGCAAGCATGTAAAAAGTGATTCAGACAGTGTCCACTCCTGTAAATTAGGGATGCACCGATGCCACTTTTTCAATGCTGATACTGAGTAGGAAAGTTGAAGTATCAACAGATGCTGCATAGTTTTGCACTCCCTTACTTCCTCTGAACTGTATAGCATTGGGCAAAATAATTTATATAAATCGTTCTTTTTCCCAGCATTTGTGAAATGCTAGTTTTTCCCAAAAATAGAGAAAATAAAGACAGTTTGTTTTTGTTTCTGACATGTTGCTCAGGGCTTTGGGTATGAGATATTAGTCTTTAATACTAACACTCAGTTTTGGCCTGGTATGAGCACCAATACCAGTATTGATATCGGTGCATCCCTACTCTAAGTAAGCATTCTGGAAACTAGGTTTACTGTGAACTGAGGGGACTTAAATTTGTGAGCTTAGGATAAACGTCTTGTCAGGATAATTTTCTGTTATTAAGAATAATACATCCTTTGAAGTTGGCATACATGTCATAAGGATGAATAAATGTGGCTTGTCTTCAAAAGGATAAAAGAACAGAATGTTAAAAACCTTTATCCATGTAAAGCATTTTTTATCAAGCAACACCAGTGTGGCTGCAAAATGTAGCATGCATGCCAGTTTTCTTATCTTTTGGTCTCTGGAAGATGAATCCTGTTTATTATTTTTTTTCTTGCCTAATTAGGCCTTTGATCCTCCTTTTCATCCACATTTTAGGATTTGTTTTTGTTCTAGTGTGCCACTTTTAGTTATGCTACAGCTGTCTCTCTCTATGACCCATTTTTGCAGCTCCCTCGCTAAAGGTATCATAAAGGGTGCAATCAAGGTCTGAGACAGAATATTTTTCTCTTAGCTTTGAAGTACTGATTTGTCTTTCCTCTGGACCTCATCAGTTCACTTCTGGACATATGAGCGAGACTTCCTGTCCCAGTACTGCCAGGCCTGGGTGAGGCTGGAGCTGGACACTCATCTGGCCCAGCAGGCCCTGAGGGAGGCCTTGGACACAAAGGAGGTGCAGGAGGCCCGAGAGCGCCTGAACCACATCACTCAGCTGTCACAGGTCAGATCATGAAGGCAGCATTAAAAGGAGAGCTTGTGACACAGTTAGAGAGCAAATCTTTTTACTAAATTATATAAAATGTATATATTTAATTTAATCAGTTACTCACCCCGAGTTGTCTTGAATGTCTGATAAAAAAAAAGTTTTAATTGCACGCTTCACAGAGAATAAAGGTCACAAAAACTATAGACATTTCTGTTAGAATGGAGTTGATGCATGAGGTATTTTCCTTAAGTGATTTATTTATCAATTTTCTAGCCAAAGGACATCAGTTTTGGGATGTACTGAACATATGAATGGAAGGTCAAGACTTGGATTATGCTGCACAAACTTTTTGAAGCTATTGTTTTTATACCTTTTCTGCTGTTGGTTGCTAATCAACTCTGGTCTAACAGAAGTGGCTATGAGATTAAAACCTTTCCATCAGACATCCAAGACAACTAGGGGTGAGTAAATTATATTAAAAATATTTTGGTGAAGTATTCCTTTAAATTACATAGACTAGGACAAATATCATTTAGATTTCACCTGTCGCTCACAATCTTTCCTTACTGTCTAGAATTTGTCTTTTCAAGGAGTACCTCACATCCCTTTCTCCTCTCTGAATATTTCCACTCTCCTCTACTTGCTCTAATTGCCCTTAAAAAATCCTGTCTGTGTCTCTTCTTAACTGTTACGTTGCACTAGCACTTCCCACTTGCTTGATCATTGTACGGCTACAGGAATACTGTCAGGACAAGATGGTTCTGACCTTTACTCTTTACTACTATAATTTTTGTAATGCATGAATTTAAGCTTATTCAACTGTTGCACTTGCATGTCCCTCTGGATAAGAGCGTCAGCTAGATGCAAAACATGTAAAATGTAAAAGCCTCATGGGTAAGGACAGGAAATCAATATGAAATGGGGGCATAACAAATTGCACAAAAACCTACCCGGGGAGATGATTCAATGTTCATTGTATTGTATTGATATATTGCACTAGGCTCATCCAAAAGGGTATGAAAACTCAATTGATGCGACCTTTGAAACCAACCATCAGGGGAACGTGTGTTGCAGCTCTGGAGACGCAGTCTTGGAAATCATCCTGGTTCTATTGCTCTTTTGCCTCCAGTACACATTATAAATCCTTATCCTGTTTTCCTGTTTATTTAGCGGCTTGATGCGGTGTGGCGGGATGCCCGCTGGATTATGGACTGTCTACAGTGTGTTCGGTCCAAGCAGTGGGTGGGGGCAGTGCCGTTAGGCCTGGTGATGGGAGGAGATCCACCTCCACGCCCTGATGGGGAAGAAGAGGAGGAGAGCTTGACAGCCAGACTGACGTGGCCTCATCGGCTGCAAGCACAGAGAACTGTAACAGGTATGATGATGATGATGATGATGTGATCTAAAGATGCACACGTCTCTCATTATGCTGTATCTGTTAAGGTATTAATTCTTACCATTTTACAGTTTGAGACAGCTGAATATGTCAAAGTCTACAGAGTTTGCATCATGGTAGGGTAATGTTTAGATTTCACTCTCCCATTATCCAAAAGTTCATATTTTGGATCCACCACTACTGTATCTTCACTCTCTGTGTTTATCTACACCATAAGAAACTGTTTTATCTGTATTCTGCTCTCCATAGGCCTATTCAAGTTGTGTTCTACATTCAGAATAACTGCTATTGTAAAAAGGAACACTGAACATTATCGCTTTGCCAAACGTAGCTTGACTACTGCTATAATTTCAAGATAAAGAGTCTAACTTCCCCCTTTGAATCTCCTCTTTCCCTTTCAGAGAGCTTAGGTAGTGTGACCCCAACTAATGTGGTCAGTGTGGAGGTCTCTGCTCCAGTAGGTGTCCCGGTTGACCCTGAAGAGGCCGCTATCGCATTAATGGAGGGCGTCGCTAAAGGAGGGTATCCCGTAGACATAAGCGCCCAATCAACTGTGGATTTGGCCAGCATTGGGCAACCAGAAATAGGATGCGAAGGCACTTCAATCCAATCAGGACTAGAGGCTGCCACTGTCGGACAGTTGGAGATGGTATATGATAGTTTGGTTGCGCAGGAGTCCTACAGTGGGGAACAGGACTTTCCTCCCAGCATCAGTGAGGTGATCCAGCCAATGGAGATGGCAGAGTTGGTGGACATCTTGCCCACACTGAGTCTTATAGAGGAAGAGACTCAGCCAAGTGACCCTACGACACCATCTGTAATGGATATGCTAGAGAGCTTTGGACTGGGGATCGGAGAGAACAGCGCTTTCTTCGACTTAGGGAAATCAGACTTGATCAATGGAGCCGAGAGTCTGTCACACTCCAGCATCTGTTGTGATGACAGCGGCACAGTGGTGGCAGAGTTCAGTTTGGGAGAGGGGTTCTGCGAGAATATGGTTTTACAAGGTCAAGAAACATCTGCCCCTGTGAACACAGTGGATGCTACTGCTACCGTCATGCCTGCTTTGAACTGGGATTTACCTCCAGAGGACGCAGAGACTCAGACTCCCAACAAGGGTTTTCCACTGAGAAGCCAGGTGGAGTGGGTCAGACCCTCTCACCTGTCATCCTGATATCCTCTCATGTCTTGGCATACTTGAAGTCGTGTTTTCTCAGCCAATTCAAGTACCACATGAAAAGGAATCTGTAGGGTCCACTGGCTACAGGCAAACCCCTGGGCTACCCACTCTTGGCATGGGAGTGACATCACCAAATACCTGAGCACAGATGAGTGTCCCACTACCAAATCTCACATTAACTATTCATGAAGAAAATGCAAACCTGAAAACAGATTGACATGTGGGGCAAGTACACCCAACTAAAGATCACAACGAATATAATGATGGACACCGGAAAAAAGACATCAAAAACAGACTGATTTATTTTCTTTGCACATTTTTTGGACTGTAGTCAATCTTTTCCTTGAACTGGGCTTCACTGCATTAGAGCACCTTGTGAAGAAAAGCCAGAGTAGCAGGTTTTATTACTTGAAAATCCACCATTCACTACAGTACTATAGGGAACATTGCCACTTATCCTTGGGAACTAGTAGGGAACTCATTCAATGTATAAATCACTATATCTAGATAGTTTTCTGCATGAAAGCATGTGCTTTGCAGTCTTTGAAGGTTAATATTCATATGAATTATATAAAGCTTAATAGTTGTGGCTGTGTTTTGGTTTACTCTACCTGTGTGCACTTTTAATATTCGATACCAAAACAGTAACTAGGCTTGTAATCCTGTTGATTTGTACTGCCTGTGTCAATGGCATGCAAGCCAAGGGGTAACAGAGCAACCGGTTTGCCTGTTTTGTTCAAGTTCCTCTTAAATTTTCAGAGAAATCTAATCAGAGAAGAAAGCCAAGACAGAGAAGCAAAGTCCAAGGGGCAGGCATTTATTTGTGCCTGAAATATCAGTTAATCAGCATCAGTACAGTATGGTTTTTCAGTAAAAAGGACAAACTAATGTGTGAGTGTGGTGAGAAACCCAGAGTCAAAATGTCAGCCTACAATAATGAAAGCTGTTTGAAGATAATTCCCTCTTTAGGTATTGTCCCAAATGATGCCTAACAAAAATATTTTGGGTGCTTGGCAGGATATGTAGTGTTCTTGGTAGCACATTTAGCCACAGAAAAAAAATAAACCATTTATGAAAATTTAATTTTTTTTCCCAAGTCTGAAAAGATTATGGAATATGTTGCATTTTTTAAAAAAGTTCTGTAAATGTCACTGAAAGTGTTAAAATCAAACATGATTGGTGGAGCAAGGTTTCTTTGAATGAATTGTATATCATATAAGAAATATGTCATATATTATATATGTCCACAAGTTGCAGTCTTATACCATGACACAACATGACCTGGGACACTGACATGAACTATTCAACAAAATGTAACATTTGAACAGAGATGATGGATTGTAACATGGATTGATAATGGAGATGTCATGCAATTTGGGTAGCAAAATTGTGTAGGAGTCCTGTTTACTGTCTGTTTTTCAGGCACGAATATGTGGACATATGGGTGTGAGCTGCCTAAACCTAAATCAACAGATCTGATGTTTTATGACAGAGACTATATGTGCC
The DNA here is from genome assembly GCA_900302535.1 of Neoniphon sammara. Classification (NCBI taxonomy): domain Eukaryota; kingdom Metazoa; phylum Chordata; class Actinopteri; order Holocentriformes; family Holocentridae; genus Neoniphon; species Neoniphon sammara. Next base: position 28,746 of record OMKZ01019867.1, read on the forward strand.
ACAAAACTTAAATTCCAGCACCTCAAAAATGTTGTTCTTCTGTCAATTTTCTTGTTGATTTTAAGTTTTTTTTTTCCCACACTGACATCAATATTCTGACTTCTTTTGTTTCCTTTATGGATTAAGTATAAAATTAAAATGTTGACATCCTTAACTGACGGCTGAGCAGGTAAAATTATGTACTGTATGGAGCGATGATGTTCACTAAAATGCTGGGTAGTGCTTTATTTGGACTGTTAATATCCAGTGTTAATATTCAACTTAGTATCTACTTTGTATCAGCTTAGTGTCAACCCTACCTTTAATAAAGCCCCAGTATGTAAGATTATTACATCCGCCAAGGAGGTAATGTAATCGTCTTATCTGTCTGTGTGTTTGTCTGTGACAAAGATATCTCAGAAAGTTAGAAACAGATTTACATGAAACTTTGTAGAAAGATTTGTCCTGAGCCAAGGAAGAGTTCACGCCAATAATCCAACAGATGCAACACAGACAAACACAAATGTGACTGTGCACGTGTCGCAATACCTGATCTGTAAGGATGGACAATACCACTGATTTTCATTTCAATCCAGTACCAAGTAATACCAAGACCAGTATCCCGAAACCAAAAGCATACTTTTGAAAGTCCTGTTTACATAAATTGAAGACATTTTTTTGATTTCTAAAGTGAAAATTGGTAAATGCAAAAAATTTAATGTAAAAGACTGCATTAGTATGGAATAAACTGACAGCTGAATGCTCAAAGGTATAAATGGTGTTTTACAATGAAAAAGTCTGACAAAGAAGGTAAGGTTTTGATCAAGATCAGATAGAAAATAAAATACATTCCTTTGGTTACCAAAAGAAGAGACAAAGAAACCAGTTCAATCCCTTGACAGACTTTCATGCAACAAGTTCACTGAAATGATGAAGGAACACAATATAAAACACATACTGTGTCCTCCACACATAATGCTTGCATATTTGTGTAGCCCTTTATTACATTTAAACACTCTCAAAACTGAACGATACCTCAGACCATGTGGGACACAGCACACGCCGCAAATTAAATAAGATAAGATAAGATAAGATAAGATGTTCCTTTATTAGTCCCACAGTGGGGAAATTTACAGTGTTACAGCAGCAAAAAGAGGGCATCAGTAAAAAAGACATTAAATAGCAAAGGAAATATAAACAATATAAACACTATAAACAGTAACAGAAAAAAATATGATCAGTATGACCAATTAAAAACAGGTTAGAGTTCAGAGTGCAGACAGGCAAATATAAATTCACACAACCATGCAATGAGAATGAGTTATGGCTACACTACAGCACCAGGTATAGAATTTCAAACTGTAAATTGTATAAATTACATTTTAATTTTAATTTTGCCTTGGATCTTGCAGGCATAAATGGGAAAAAAAAAATAAGTCGAA
>OMKZ01019867.1:39584-65042 GCA_900302535.1 Neoniphon sammara
ACTGTACAATGCAGCTTTATTAATCCCCATAGGGCAATTTATTTTAGACAAGCAGGTGGACAAGCAGGTGGGAGCCAGCATCAGTAGAGGATACACTCTGGACAGGGCTGGGTATCTTCGCTGACCCATACATACCGTAATGAGTGTGTGCCTAGCAAAAGGTTATGGGAACTAATCTGACACCCAGGCCTGATTAGTAGCTATTTATACACACACAGCTCGGTCTGCCCTGGGGAGTCTGTCTGTGTGATCATCGTCTCAGATGCTATATGAACTTACTCACTGTCTCTCTGTTTGTCCCTCACATCATAACACAGCCCGTCTCTTGCGATCATATCCAGTTGTTTAGTGTCTGACCCTGCTCAAATCGACTGAAGCGGTGAAGACTCCCCTCAGACACTGCAGAGCACAGTGACACTATAGGTGGTGAAAGGCTGTGATTATCTTTTAAACCAGCCTTTAGGTTAATTAATAGGTATGATCATTTCCACAGGGCTAAATCCTGCCATCTTTAGGGCTTCCTCTGAAAGCTGCCAGCAGGGAGTGTTTTATGCATTGTTATGGTTGTCTATGCCTACAATAGAATTGCAGGTAGAGGTCTGTTTTACTGTGTTTGCAAAACAATCTTAAAGGAATACTCCAATGTTTTGGACAATATCCCTTTTTTCCAATTTACCCAGACCGAGACAAGATGTTCGATACCATTTTCACCTCTGTATGTCCACTGGTTCGGTTCAGATAGGTAGCATTTTGTGTTAGCTTAGCATAAAGACTTGAAGTCTACAGGAGTCACTAGCCTAGCTCTGTCTAAGAGAAAAAAATAAACCTTACAGCAACTCCGAAGATGTCTTATTTAGCTTTGGGTATTTTGCCCAAAACATTGGAGTATTCTTTAAATAAATAAATAAATGAATAAAACAAATGAAATTCCCTGTAGTACTTATGTTTAACAATGAGAACCATGTGGGCTCAACTTTTTTGTCAGTTTTGTTGTCAGTTGAGTCTTAAGGGTCCTCACTTAAATTAACCTCGATTTTACACCGTGCAACTTTAAATTGTCTGAACTTCAGTGCATGCCTGTGTTGGCCATTGGCAGAAACAGCTTATATCCAACCAAAGCAGTCTTTTCCAAACCAATTTTCACGATCAGGACAAAAATATCATGGCAGAGTTTTTTCCCTGAGGCTTTCTCTCCACACTGAACTTGAAAGTGAGGCAAACTTGGGGCGCTCTTTGCTGCATGTCATCACCGCTCTTTCCCCCATCATTCCTGTCTTTCTCTGCTGTCACTGTTGAATAAATGCCAAAAAAAAAAGAAGCGAGGGAAACTTAAATAATAGCTTGGTGTGTACAGATTTGAACTCTCATTTATACAGAATTACATCGGTCAACATGAGCTCTGCATCTCTCTGGTCTGTGTCTCGATTGGCCAACTAATGGAAACCTGTTGTGCCTTCATATTTAATTGTTTTTTGTTCATCTCACTCTTTGACCTAGTTTGTGTGCGTGTGTGTGCATATTTGCAAAGGGGGGAAGCAACAATGTACGAAGCACCAGTATTTCCCATTGCTACTCCCACAATCTTCGTCATCACCTCTGCTTTTGATTTTTTGAAGCATTTTTTGTTGCCTGTGCACTTCATGTTATGTCAGCCTCCAATTCTCATAACAGCAGAGCTCAACAGGTTTCTTTGCCTTCAGGGCTGAAGTATTATCTTGTGATTGACACCTGAAGATCTTGTTAGTCCTGATTGTCGCAGAAAAGTGTGCATTATTTCATGAGAAATCCCGTTGCCCCTGCCTCATTCCAACATACATGCTTGTTAAGTTTACCTGTTTCCCCCAGAACCCCTCCCATCTCTCTCCTCCACCATCCTCCATTCCTGTAAGTTTCTGTCTTCTGTTTACCTCGCTCTTGCTGCTACCTACGGCGCTGTCTCTCCATCCGCCCCCTCGTTCCTCCTCTCTGAATTTGTCATATGGGCAGATGCACGCCCACCTTCCTATTCAGAAGGAGAGGGAGAGATTTGAAAAGAAGTCTCCCCTGCTCTATAATTTACAACCAGAAGGGAGAGGGAAGGGGAGAGAGAGAGACGGAGGGGGGGCTAAGGGGCAGCTTGGGCAGAGGGGAAGGGGAGCACAGTTTCCATAGAAACTGTTTAGCTCATTTCATATTTCATGTACTCATCTGGATTCTAGATGATGGAATTCTAAATTAAAGTAGAAAATGTCTCTTGAGATGTTTTGAGTATAATAAGGCTGTGTCAATCTTGATTTGCCAGCAATGGGACTGTGAGAACACACAAAGCTATGCCCAGAATGTCGAGACGGTTGCAAAGTGCGTCCACGCCGCATATGAACCGACTGCACTCACGCTAAAGGAGAAAGCCACTCAAATTAAGAATTAACAATAAGACTGTCGCTGTTAAGCTCAAGGACAGCCCAGACAGTTTTCGTAAATGAAAGCATTTCTCTCCCAAAGTTGGAGATGAAAGAACCAGGACTTTAATTTGTGGTTTTATCATAAAAACCCTGGTGCAGCTGCAGTGACAATGAATGGGGGAATCTGTGGAGCTTGAAGTGAAAGTCTACAGTGATCTTTGTCACCTCTTCTACATTTAACAATTCATTCTTTATGGATAGACATCTGTGTGGCATTACAGTAAAAAAAAAAACTGTGAAAGCCTGCTACTACAACCAGCTCTGTCTCTAAGCATCAAACGTACATGTTTCTGTACATTGCAAGAGCCATGTAGAGTTAATGTATGACCGGTCGTTGGAAAAACATATTTAGCTTTCATTCAGGAGTATACCTGCTCATCAAAAACACACATCAGAGGGACAAGTTTATGCACTTCCAAGATAACATGAGTCCCTTCTGCAAAGGAAGAGCAGATATGTGGCTCCAGGTCCCAGCAAGACCCTGTCAGAGCTGAGGGAATGTGGAGTTTTGACTCTGTTGAAGGACTAACGTGCATTGACAGTCGGCTCTCACTGCACCGCCAGCGATAAGAGGCTGGAAACCGTCCCTGGCAACACTGTGAGGGAGTAAATGTAAAGGGATTACGTTTAAAAAGCAATTCCATAGCCTTGTGATGGTGCATTCATTATGGTTATAGCACAGATTTAAACTACTGATGGCAAAACAAACCACTTTCTTTTTCAAGCTACATCTCCTTTGTCTTCCACCTGTTGCAGTATCATCTCTATTGTTGTTGCTCTAAGCAAATTGGGCTGGAATTCGTTCCAAACATCATGAGTCAAGCGTGTTCCAGTTTACTTATATGGGCACACCAGGCATCATTCAACACCTACACATGCTTAGAGTGCACAGACAAAGTGGCAGCCCCCCTTTCACTCTTATTTGCTTTCCTTTTCACTCTTTTCCTTTATTTCCTCTGCTCCACTTTCCCTCTCCTGTCTCATTTTCTTTTCATTCCTCTCCTCTCCTCTCCTCTCCTCTCCATCCCTCCCTCCCAAACCCACATGCTCTGCCGAAGGGAGATTGACACAGCATTTTCAGCCCAGGGTGTATGAGTGCACATAGGAGAGTGCGCATAGACGGGATTACAGGACACAGGAGTCAGCGAAAGAAGCGGTGGAGGACAATAAAGGATTAAAAGAGAGAAACAAGAGGAATACAATTATGAACATGTAATGAAGAAGAAACTATGAGAATAAAAGTGAAGAGGAGCTGAAAATAAAAGGAAAGAAGAAAACACAGGCTATATAATCTTTAGGATATGGGACCTTTGCTCCCAACAGTGTGAGTGGGATACTGAAAAGTGAACAAAAGCCCAAGGGGAATTCAGTTTATAGCCAAGTGATATAACAGAGCAACTAACTTGCAGGGTAAGTAACACGTCTGTTCAATTATCATGCAGTATTTCAATATATAAAGATGTATAGAATTGTGATTTGATGGGTTAAAATCATTCCTTGTTGATTTAATTCATTTGATTTGTGTCTCACTCAATTGCTATACATTAACAACAACAACAACAACTCCAGGTTTGTTTACAGAGAGTTTACTCTTCCACAGATATGGTAACATAATAAGGATTGCGTCAGGCAGACTAAAGCAGGGGCATCATGGAAACTGCTGTGTCGCGTATGATCATGCGAATAGCCAGACTCCTCCGTCATGTACTGTAAATCTCATATTAAGTCAAGGCTTGTTGACATGATCTATTACACTGTAAAACACAGTCAGTCTTGGACACCTGTTGATAAAAGTTCAAACAAATTTGACTGGATATGTTAAATACCCAGAAATTCCTTCTTTTTCATCTTTGTTGGACTATTTGTTGAGGTTAGTCGTGTATTTCTAGATACAAATTATGCCAATGAAACAAAAATAAAAAAATAAAGAAATCTCTGCTTGTGGAGTAGAGCCTTAAGAAATGAAAAGAGAAGGCCTCATGGTTCCCTGTACTCAGGAAGCGTATGGAAGGAGGAGGTAAGCAGATATGAATAATGTGAGTCTGCCTTGAGTCATGAAAACAAGGGGGAAATTCATCTTGTAAATACAGTGTTGTGATCCTAACGTCTATTTATGCTTAATGTATAAAACTAATGTGTGCTCACACTAAAAACATGCATTCTTTTGGCGCTTCATTGGATCACTGTGTAGAGTGCGTACCACGTATCATCACCATGGCGATGAGGGTTCGATTCTAAGTCCTTTGCTGCATGTCATCCCCTCTCTGTCCCCCACCTTTCCTGTCCGTCTACACTGTCACTGTCAAAATAAAGCAGAAATACCAAAAAAATAACTTAAAAAAAAACAAACTTACATCCACTCACAGAAATGTACTCTTAGTGTATCAATAGAGAAACCTTAGAGTCAAAATAAAGAAAAATTTCATTAAAACATTTGAGGGGAAAGTTGTTTATCTGTTTTGCCTTTGTTGCCTAACTCTGGTCCCAGTGTTGTCCTTTATTCAGAGGGTCTAATGGCTTTTTCATGACCAATCAGGAGAACAGCATCGATCTGATTGTTTAGATTAATGAAAACTTAAACTGGTCAGAGAATTTTCACCCCACATGGGCTTACAGTGGATATCTCTATTTAAACTATCATTAAACAATGTCACTATGACTATTAGGTATGTATGACGTAAAATAATAGCCGTGATATTGACCCAGTAACTGAAGATGATCAATAGAGTACTTAGTGGACAGATGATGATTAGCCCTAACTGGGGCAGTCTCTCTCTGTCCTGCGAACAAACAGGCAGAGACACTTCCAGATTGTTCAGTGAGAGGATTCAAAGTGCTGAGGGAGGAAAACACTGGAAGTGTTTTATTCCAAAATGAGATGCAAATAAAAACAGTTACACCAAATTGATCATCTACATTTGGACAAACTGCATAATGAAAATGCGGCAACAATACATAATGAAAACTGGAAATGGATTTATAGTTTTTAGAAAAAATCGAGAAAGCCTGCACACCAGAGCTGCAATGGCTCCCATAGTATATTTAACTTCTCATTTTTCTTATTTTGATATTCTCAGTCTAGCACCTAGATCTCAGATGGTTGGATTTGAGTGCTTTTTGTGCATATTTACTTAGTTTTTAGAGGAAAAAACACCTTCAATTGACTATCGCATAAACTAGGAAACTTGCAAAAACTGAAATAGGACAACATGGGAAAAGTTCTGAAAAGAAGCCAAGACGAAGGTTGTCTGGGATGTGATGACAGCGGGGGGATCACTCTTAGCACTGGCTGACATTGTGTTGCTTCTCTGTGGGTTGGCTCGTGACAAGCAGAGGTGAAACCAGAGTTTGTTTGTTTTTTATTGATTTCTTTTCACATACTACGATCTCATAGTTTACAAAGGAAAACAGAAGGAAATGGAGTGAAGCTGCTCAGTGGATTGTCTGGCTCAAGCCTCCTTTTCACGAGAATAATATGATTCTGAATCTGATGAGATTATCAAAATTACTCTTGATCATAATCTCATTTAGCTGATTTCACCACAGTGAAAAAACGCATTGTGACTAGAGAAACTAAAATGAAAATTTTACACAAAATATTGCAATACAAAAAAAAAAAAAAGAAAAAAAAACTCAAACATGCAGGAGTCTAACTGTCCAATTATCTTGACACAAAGCCCTGTAGCATGAATCATTCTGGTGAGAGGGACTCAACAAGTCCTCAACTTGGGTAAATTACATCACAAATGCTTAGCAATGATGTGCTTCTGGTAATAGATCAAGTTTATATAACAATGTCAATACTGTGCTTTCATCCCAATGATTTTTATGCAAAGAATCATTTGTTCAGACTGACTTAGCATTGTTTGAGGCTGTTATTTTAGATAGCAAACAAACTGCTGTATGAAAGTGCCTCTCCTTAAAGAGAGACTGCATGTTACACAATGAAAAGGATGGCTATTAACATATTCTGCCTTTAAATGCTGAACCCAAATTTGCATCTGGCATTTTCATACTAACCTTTTCACATGTATTGCAAATTTCTCCATTTATAAATGACCAGATATGACTAATTTATGACCGAAATATGACTCATGTTGAGACCCCATTATATAATTGGTGCACTAGGTGTTTGGGGCTTACTAAAGTAACAATATGAGCTAGATGTGTTCACTGAATATGCTTTTGTCTGTTTTAAAACTGATTTCTGAAGCAGAAGCAGGTTTGCTACGGTGGAAAACTATTTTCTGGTTTTCTTTTGTTGCTATAATGCAACGAATGTAAAAATAACGTATTTTTATTGAAACAATCGAAGTGATGAAAGGAATACTGAGAAGGGGAGCTGTAGTTTGAGATGTATTTTGTGGGACTCGACCCAGCAGGAACTGAGAAACCAAATCAGAAACCATTCAGGCCCTGTGAGGCCGAGTCTTCCGCCACACTGTAAAACATTACACACGTTAACACACACACACCTACACACTTGTGTACAATATAGATGCAAGGGCAGGAGACACCCAAGTCTCAAACATACATGCACAGACAGTCATGCAGCTGTGTGCCTGGACTCACTCTCTACATTCACTCACCTCCTGGACAGAGGGATTATTACTATGAGAAGTGTGGTAAACTGACCTCTTTTCTGTTGTCAAAACCTGCTGCCTCTCACTGTATTGTCCTTTGTAGTGAATCCAAATAATTTGGCACCTATAAATAGTATTTTATCTAAGTCCAGTCAACACAGACAAAATAGAAAGCACTGAAGAGTTAATTTGAGAAAACAAATAAATGCCATTCCTGAAAAAAAGCAAATAAGTGCTGTATGTAATGCTTCACATAACATACTTTTTAAATCCAATTTCCAAAATTTTGTCACAAAAGCTAGTATCGCCTATGCCTTAGCCTACTGGTGTGATTCTCTAATTGATACTAACTACAAACCATCTAGAAGATGGTTTGTAGAAATAAAAAAAAAAAGGAGATCAGAGACTTGCATTTGATGATTGTATTTGTATCCAATAAAGTTACAATCATCATCAACTGCAAGTCTCCTGTTTCTTCTATTATAATAAAAATGAATACAATTAGAGATATCTGTTTATGCAAATGACCTCTTCGTGTATTTCTCTCTCCCATCTTATATTCTCACTCTGCAATGCTCTTAGCAAGACACTTGAATTAAATTTTGCACCAAGTTGCACCTCAGTATCAATGTATTTAAAAAGAGATGTAGATGGTGCTCTGCTGCCCTTTTACCTCCTTCTCTCCTCAACCCTCTCTCTCTCTTTCTCTTTCTCTTGCTGACTCATGTTATAAGAGCACTTACTGTATATTGGCTCCCCTACACCACCACATCTCTGGTGACTCTCTCCACTTCACTCTGTCCCCAAATGCCACAGGAGATGGGTTCCTATGGAAACTAGCCTGAGTGAAAGTTCCCAGTATTACCTGGCGACCACAAACTGGTTTGCATTGTGTATGTCTCATTTCTGCAGCAAAAACAACTGTACCTGCACTCTGTTTCTCTTGCTCTCTTGTTTATTGGGGGTTAGAGACCTTTTGCACCAAAAAGCAAACACCGTCAGTAATGGATTGCTGGCTGGTTGCATCTTCCTTTTATAGATATGACTTCGGGGCGGGAGAAGTTGCTTCCCAGCCATCTTGCTTGTTTGAGACCAAAATCTGTAAGGACAAAGAAAACATAAGAACAGAATAACAGAAAATGAAAACAAAACCAAAATAGGAATACCATACATTCATACATATAGTATACACACACACACACACACACACACACACACACACACACAAACACATGTATACTTTATATTCATATATAAGAGTAGCTATCATGCAGTCACTGAATACATTTTTTGAAACGAAAATAGCATATTCCAAATTGTCTCAATGCCTGGTTGAACAGGCTATAAAAACATTATTATGCTCAGATGTCAGTAAAGGGATTATGCAAAAAGCTGCAAGGGTGTTTGAGACAAAAGCTCTGTCATTTTTCCTTGAAATGCCTGTTCAGTTTAGGGTGAGAGACAGGGAGACAAAGAGAGTAAATGTCAGTGTAGAGCAACACTAATTTCCTAAGATATATAGATCCCCTCTTCTTTATTAAATGGAATTAGTTTGGATAGAATAATTTTGTAGGCTCCTATTTTTTAACCTCGCTTTGCTAGTGTGTGTATTGTTGCCACTGCGTGATGCAAGTAAGTTACATCAGAGAAGAGTAAAAAATAAACAAAATCTGTCTTTGTTCTTTGGCAGAGACACATTTAGTGACAATGAAGTGGGCTGCACGGAACATGTTTTTAAGAACAGGAGAAGTAGAGCTAAAATTAAACCATCTCATAGACAACTAAATGCCAAAATTATTCCTGGGAGCCCTGTTTGACTTGGCTGACAGTTACTTCTGGCAGTGCATCCATTAAAAAACCTGCTGCAGCCAAGCAAAAGTCACAGACTATGCATCTATAAATGTACAGAAAACCTCTGGATGTAAACACACAGGTCCTACAAGCTTCAGCTGGGTCAACTGTATTACAGGTATTATGATTAAAGGATCATGTGAGGGGATTTTATTTGTTGTAAAAAAGGAAAAAAAAATTTGTGAGCGGTATTCATGAGTGGTGTTTGTTAAGGAGGTCAAGTTGTTTGTTTTGTACTGTCTTACTGTCTCAGTGAAGAAGAATTTGTTGTGGTCAGTTGTGGTCAGATTTACCATTACCACACTGTTTGCAAAAAGGTATTTTTTTCTCTGTTTGTATTAGTCTACTAAAGTACTTGATGGGTGAGTTTCCCATGTGGACCAAAACTTAAACAAGAGAGTACTGAAGTCAACTGATTGTACTATGGCAACTTAACTAACACTATCTGAAATTTCAAGATGTGGTAAATTCTACCAATTTGGTACTGCAAGCAGATAAAAATAAATGCTAATAATTATTCAGAAATACCACTGAAGCCAGATCTGCTTTTGATGTACTGTTTTCCATGAAAATACAAGGAAGACAGAGCTTCAACTGATGTCTAAGCTGAAGTAAGATGCAGTTCATTTAAAACAATAGACATTAGTTTAAGTGAATATGAGCTGCTGTGAACCTCTTTGGCAGTCAAACACTTAGCTCAAATCTGGGATTATTATTCTGTATGAATGTAAAAACGAAGACATTGGCTCTTAATCTATTGATAGAGGAAAGTTGTGACAGCTCTTGTGTAGAAAAAATATTTTCAGATGCAGCTGTGATATCTAAGATGAAGCTGCAAAGGTTAAATTATCTCGTTAATAGTGAGGACTGTTACAGATGTAGAAAACACAGCAAGCTCAGTGCAGGAAAATGTGCTACTTTTCCTGTTCAGTTTCTCATCCCATTCTGATACAGTCCACTTCAATATTCTGCACTTACAGATACAATATGAAAATCATCAAAATATGCAATTAACGAGCTGAATAGGTTTGACTACAATTAGGAATAAGATTTGTGTTATATATAGTGCCAAAAAACCCACTGGAAACAAGGATGGTGTCATTCAGAATTAGCAGATGGAACAGTATAAAGCATTTAGAAAGAACAAACCTCAACTAACACTAAATAATTCTCCAACTTGATTTCTTGACTCACAGACAAACCTGTAACATTTAGAACGAAGTCTTTTTCTCTGTTTACATTATGGTTATGGCTATAAAAGCAATAATCTTGAAACGGTGAAACCAAAATCTAATCAATTGCTTCTTGGCCCAGTGCCATTTTGGCCCACAGATATAATGGAAATCCACTCTTAAGTTTGTGAAATATTCTGCTGACTCAGAAGCAGACAAACCAAACAACTTAACAAAAAAAAAAAAAAACATAACGTCCTTGGTGGAGGTGATAACAAGCCTTCACTGATCTAGAAAGGCCTCTCGTGGGGATTATGTAGAGATGTTGACGGTAGTTGCAACATTTAATTTTTCTAACTTGTCTAACCTTTAATTTTCCCCTCGACTGTTGTGGTGGGACAGTAATATCCAAAATATTATCGAAGCAGGCTAAAGACAAGCCTGTCAGTTCCAGCCTCTGAAGTGTCTGGGGAAAGCCTGGACTGGGAAAGTGACTGAGTGAAACTCTCCCCTTCCTTAACAAATACTGTCCAAGTGCCCTTGAGCAGGCATACAACCCATAACTGCTTAAGTATAGAGCTGCTCAGGTTGGAGCTGCAGAGGAGAGCAGCTGTTTTGAGTAGCTCCCAAGTAAACATCTACAAGTCTATGAATGTGTGACTGAGTGTCAAAACCCTTGTCTGAGTAAATTAAAGGGAAAAATACGCTTTTTCCTCCATACTTTTGCAAGTGAGGTTGAAGGAACTGTAGAAGGGTTAGAAACTAGCTAAGTTGCCATCATTAGCATTTCCTGGTTAAACAAATCTTAACATAGCAAGTATGCATATGGATAGAGCATATTGTGTGTAGGTGTGTGTGAGTGGGGTGTGGGGTGTGTGTGGGGGGACTTTGGATTAGAGAGTTGATTGAACAGGTGTACAAAACATACTGCCTGACAATATAATCAAAGCACCGTAAGACCTTGTTTCATTAACCTAAAATCATATACATACAGGATTTATGTCTCACAAAGAGAGAAATTATGAGGCGTGAAAGCATGCAAATGTAACACAGACACAAGTTCCCTGCATCATGACAATTTCAGCCTTTAAATGTTCAGTGTGATGCTCCTTAAAGGATTTACGACTTCATACCTCTGCTGTTTTGCCACAAAATGAAGCTTCAGGTATACAACGATACCTTGGAAATAGATAATCCCTTTAGCCATCAATACAGCGCTGCTTGTTCTTAAGTGTAAGGCCACAGGCTCTCAGGGTGTTTCACAAAACCATATCAAATTGTTCAAAGATGTGAACGTAAACTATGATAAAACAATTCAATATTAGGTTTGAAAGAGATAAAGAAATGTTCTATGTTAAACTGAAGTATCTTTATGGTGAGTATAATTTCCCTTCTGAGATGGCCTTATTTCTTCTTTCTAGGATTAAATCCACAATTAAGAAGCTGGTGTTATATTTGCTGTCATGTGGTCTAATGATGATCTTACATGATTTGATACTGGCTGACTGTTATCTCTCTCTCTCTCTCTCTCTCTCTCTCTCTCTCTCTCTCTCTTCAGTGGTTTTCTCAGTGGCCAATCATCACGCCCATGGCGATACCTAATCTCTGGGAGTAGGCGACTCGCAACAAGCAGAGTCTGGCCTGCCACCCCAGTCCCATACTGGCCATGACAGGTGCCATGGGAACAACTAGGGCCAATAGGTGAGCCACATAATCTGTAAGCAACTTTCTGTCTTTTTCTCTGTTTTTTCACATTCATCTAATTACATGGTCCCAGTGAGATTTTGAATCTCTTTCATTTCCAGAATTTCAGGATTTGAACACATAGACTGTCCGTCTTCCCTTTTTCTTTGCTTCCCCATCTTTTTTTTTATCATTAAATATGCTGAAACATCTCATTTAGGCGTAAACAACAGCAAAATGAGAAATGAGCATGCTGAAGTGCCCATTCATAGCTATGAAAAGAATTTAGGCCTGGTCCACCTCCCATCCCAACTACATCTATGGTAAATTTTATCGCATACACTTGATACATTGATGCATCAAGTTGAGTGTTATTTGCACAACCCATAATCACAGCTACAGTCTCAAAGGGCTTCACAACGCCCCCATTATGAAACAATAAATGAAATCGACACCCTCTATCTTTACATCCTCCATGAGAACAAGGAAAATTAAATAACAGAAAGGCATGTCATAGGCCTAAAATGGTGTACAAGCACACATTTAAATGCCTGAATGCCAGTAATGAGTGAGGTAATGAAAGACTGACAGACAGTGATGCATTCAGTTGTATGATTTCTCAGTGTTAACTGATCAGTCTGTCCCACTCAAAATGGGTTGTCTGACTGACACTGGCTCAGATATAATCCCATAATCCATGATGACAGCAATCCTTCTCACGCAGCTAAACTAAACTCACCTTCCCAGCTGTAATCCCCCACATAAAGGAGAGAAACAGGTCAATACACCCAGGTAATCAAGGGTTTGATCAATACACATTTACTGATATTAATTTAGAGTTATCATCATACTTTTACCAATCGTGTTCATTTAGGATTTCCCCTTCAAACTCTGTGGTTTGCCGTTGTTTTGCTGACACTCGCCACATCCTTTGTGCCCTGTAATGAGTCATACATTATCTTCCTATCTCCCTCTCCCATAGTGAGCAATGCACACTCACTTTGTGTCCTTTAAATGTTACACTGGAAAGTACAGATGGTGCAATAAGATTATAGGAGCTATAATAAACCTTCTTCCTGTTTTTCACCTGGTCCTGAATATCTCTTGCTCTTTCCCATACTATACACTCCAGGTTTTGACTGATATGGAACTTTAAAGGCTGATACAAATGTTTTTGTGCTGAAAATTTTACATTGTCATGTCAAAAAATTACAAGAATTTAGTGTTTCCTTTAAAAGTTTAGTCATGGGTGGGTTGAAAAGCCTCATGTGACACTAAAACTCCCCACTGAAAGCCGGACTAATGAAATAGTTTTGGGTGGGTTAGCAACTACTTAAGCCAAGTTGACCAACCTTTCGTTCACATGTATTTCATGTTCTTCTAAACCTAATTTCTCCACTGTGTTTCTCCAATGTCTTTTGTTCTGGCAGATATAGTATTGTGTCAGACATTATACCAGAAGAGGAACGCAACAAGATCTCAAGTCTAGGACTCCGTAACGGTCGTGGTTCCCCCAGCTTCCAACAGCATTCTGCCTGTGAAACAGAAACAGAAGACAGCAGTAGGAGGCCAGGAGCCACCTCCACTGCTGTGCTCAGCACGAGGGGACAAGGAGCTATGAACAGCTACAACGGGAAGATCCTGACAAGGGGCTCCAGCCAACTGCGGAGCCGCTTTGTAAAGAAAAATGGACAGTGTAATGTTGTATTCACCAACTTGGAGGAAAAGAGGCAACGCTACCTGGCCGACATCTTCACCACCTGCGTGGATATCCGCTGGAGATACCTGCTTCTTATCTTTTGCTGCAGCTTCATGATCTCCTGGCTTTTCTTTGGCATCATCTTTTACACAGTCGCCCTGGCCCATGGGGACTTTGATGAGCACCCTCTGGTGAAGGGCGAAGGGCTGACAGTGGCAGGGCAGCACGGAGTGAACACTGGATACAGTGCAGCAGCTGTAGGAGGGGGGCATACACAGAGAATGCCATGCATACTTCATGTCCAGGGATTTGTTGGGGCACTCTTGTTCTCCATGGAGACCCAGACCACCATCGGCTATGGCTGGCGCTGTGTCACCGAGGAGTGCCCAATTGCCATACTGACAGTGGTGGTCCAGTCCATCGTGGGCTGCATCATTGACTCTTTCATGATTGGCACCATCATGGCCAAGATGGCACGGCCAAAGAAGAGGAATCAGACCCTTATGTTCTCTAAAAATGCTGTCATTTCCCTGCGTGATGGCAAATTGTGCCTCATGTGGAGGGTGGGCAACCTGCGGAAGAGCCACATCGTGGAGGCTCATGTCCGTGCCCAGCTCATACGGCCATACGTTACAGCCGAGGGGGAGTTCATCCCCTTGGAGCAGATGGACCTCAATGTGGGCTACGATGAGGGCACAGACAGGCTGTTTCTAGTCTCCCCACTGGTCATAGTTCATGAGATAGATAAAGATAGCCCCTTGTATACATTAAGCCGAGCCGATCTGGAGTCAGATGACTTTGAGATCGTGGTGATCCTGGAGGGGATGGTGGAGGCCACAGCCATGACCACCCAGTTCCGCAGCTCCTACCTTGCCAGGGAGATCTTTTGGGGCCACAGGTTTGAGCCTGTGATTTATGAGGACCGGGACCGCTACAAGGTGGACTACACTCGCTTCCACATGACGTACGAGGTGCCGTCGACACCCCACCTTAGCGCCAAAGAGCTCGATGAGGCCGGCAGCCGACCCTCCTCTGCGAACTCTCGTGTCTCCGTGTCCAGAAATGTACCAGATCGATCGCTGGGAGCCTTTTGCTATGAGAATGAGGTAGCACTGAACTCTGGGGACGATGATGATGACATCTTTGACACTAATCAGATTGGGGAGAAAGAGAGGGGGGATGAGAGGAGGACTTCAGTTTCTGTAGACTTCCAAAATGTGTTCCAGGACACTGCAACCCTGACATCTGGCAGTCAAAATGTTATGTGTGTTCTGGACATGGACAATAACCAGATGGAGTTGGACATGTTACAGACTGACATCCCTCTTGATCCAATGACATATAAGAATGAGCATGAGATGTAAGGAGGGTATAGACTTGAAGTGACTTAGTCTTGATGGAAGATTGCACCCTTATATTTGCATGTTCGGCTCTGGGTTAGTTGTACAGAAATTTAAACCCCTCTTGCCTTGCCAGTATTGTTTTACATTTGAATTCAAGTCTGTATGGTGTTTGCTCACCTCTTGAGGAATAATATTTATGAAGAGTTTTTTTTTTCTAAATGCTGACATCTTTTGGCAAAAGCATCTCATCACCTTTACAGAGCAATAAAGAACTTGACTGACTCTCACTTTGAAAAAGACTTTCTGCACCCTTTAGACAAAGACATGATTTGACAACCAAAGGAAAGCACAACAGAAATTACCAGAAAAAAAACTTGAGTCATATTTTAGGAACAATTAATGTATTTAGATTTTGCATAGTTACAAGTTAATCTAGTTTAAGAATTTTAGTTTTCTTTTCTTCTGTGAATGTAAGTGAAAGATTTTATGAAAGCAATATACGTTTTGGTGGAATTTTCTTCCTTTTTGAAGAAGAGTTAACTTGAGACCGCAATGCTCAATTTTAAGATGCACTGTATATCAAAGTGTGGACAATGTATTGATTGATTTCACTGGCCGTCATGCCTGCAATAGTGTGTTGCAAAGTCTGCTATTTGCACTGTTGTTTGGCGGGTCTGGCTGTTTTGTCAACACTTTCCCTCTAAAATATAAAAACTCTGCATCATCTGGGTATTTTAGTATGCATTAGTAAATAACTATATTTGATTTTGCTGTGCAGTACACCAACATCATTCTAAGTGCAATCATTAAGTGTAGCTTAAGGAGTATTCTTCTGAATAAGATAAGGTTTTCTTTAAAAACAACAACAACAACAACAACAGATGTCCTGATTCACTGCAATACAGGATGTCTGAACCCAAACAAAATGTTTTTTTTTCTTTCTTGGTTTTGAATATGTTGAAAACACAGCTGAACATTAATATTTCATTTAGTAACTCATACCTTTTAGAATATGAGATACTAAAGCTATTGAAATACTCATGTTTTGCATGATCAATCTTAAATGAGGTAAAGTTTTAATTTCACTTCATGATCACTTATAACATTTTTGTTGGTTTGTTTGTTTCTTGTGGAGGTTCTTAAACCAGTGATAACAGAAACAATACTGACAAGTGGCTTCGATTCATGTTAGCGCTATTGTTCGCCAAAGGTTTGAAGTTGGAAAGTGTAATACAGAGCATCTCTGTTTTCTGAGAGAGCATGTAGCCAAAGTGTACTCATTGTCTTTGACTAATGAGAGAAAGATATAAGCCAATGTAAAGCACAACAGGAAACAAACAGATGAGAACACAATGACTGTAGCACAATGTCATGTCAATGAATACAATCTCCGGAAATGTGCAATAGGTCATCTGATTGTGATATTGAGGATAAAGCCTGCCTGAATTAAAGGTTGTGAATAAATGTATGTCATGTGGATTGCAGTGAACTAATAATGTAATGCTGATTGTATAATAGATGAGATTAAAAGATATCTTGTCTAGTGGAAACGACCTGGGTCAACATGCTGGGAGGATCAGATGGTACAAGTCAAGTAGAAGAAAAAGGGTCAGTCACAGGGACCATACACTAAATTAAGCTTGAAATACTTGTGATGATAAACTTTCCAGTACTCAGTGCATTGTCCTGTATAGCAGACCCCACCCATCTGGCCCTTCTAGCAGAATGAAACAAAAGTCCAAGTATTATTTGACAAAATATTCAGGGCAATGATCAGGATTATGTGTGGATTTTTCCCTGTCCCCTTTAAATCCCCTGTAGTTTTGTTCGTTTTGCTCGTTTCGTGTACGGGCCATCCAGGTGGTGTACGTATGCCTCTAAACTGCACCTGTTTCCAGAACAATACTGGAACTCTCCATCTTGAATTACTTGTGATTCTATTTTGTTTTGTTCTTTTTTTTTGTGATTTTGGCTGAGTTTGGCGCTTAATCATGTGTGTATTTATGTGTGTATGTGTGAAAGAGAGAGATAGAATAAGTGGCTGTAGGGTGTACATGTGCATCTCAGCATTTAGCATTCGATACTGATAGCTTTTTAAATTTACTTTATCTAATTTTTCAGTGTAAAACCTGCAATTCGCTAAACATCCACTTAAATAAGCATACTAAAACGGTTCTCTATTGACAGACATATAACAGACACATACACTTTTCATAATTCTGTCAAGTTTGACTTTAAAGAATTAGCTGGTACTAAACACATCAACATAAGCACAGGTCAGCCAACTTGACTACAGGGTAATAACAGATGTAAATGCCATTTTGTGTAACAGATGAAGTTGTAATATGATTCAGTATTTTAATATCTGTTCTTTGCTGCTAAGTCTTCCTGCTTTGTAAACCTTTGGTGATTTTCATACCCCTGCTTGAAGATATAAAAAAATTGCACTGAACAAACTATTGTCCTAATTGGAATAAGCTTGAAGATAAAACAAAGTACAAAGCACTTTATTCTTCATTGTATACCTTTTGATGTTGCAAATAAATATTTATATAATTTTGTTCCTGTTCTTTGTTGAAACTGTTTCTGGCAAAAAAAAAAAAAAAAGCATAAAAATTTCACTCCTGAGCACATCAAATACCAAAAAATTCTCCAAAAGACTGACGCAACTCTGCTCTTTTCACCACTCTAAGGAATAACAGAAATCTGTGCTGTTTGCTGTGCTCATCCGATGCCACTAGATGCCTCTGAAGCTTCTCATAGAGGGTGTCTTGCTTCAGAGGAAAACACTGAGCCATATGTTCCCTCTAGTGGTGCATGTGGGCCAGTGTCCAGCCATAACTGGCAATGAGACACAATATGCTGCTTAAACTTAAACTTAGATTATGAACTTTGAATAATAAGGCTGCATCTGCATTCATAGAGTTTCTGAGATATGCAACCTGACATTTTTACATTCCAAAAGTGAGATTAAAATCAAATTTTAAACAAGTACTGATATGAGTTTTCAATCTGCATTTTTCACCCATTTAAACATTTTGAAATGTCAAACTCGAGCCATCCATAAAGGCAAGATAACAGAACATTACACAAATAACTATTTTTTACTTGTAAACATCAAACTACACAAGATATTGAAATATGAAGGATGTGCAAGGAAAAGTTTGGTGATACCTCACAATGATTTTATTCCTGTGGACCAAACTGTGAAAAAATACTGAAAAAGTATGAGTTTGGTTTTGGTGTATTCACAACACTTTCCCACAAGTTTACACAGAATACAACAGAATAAAAACAAATGCTGAGCATACATATAACAGTCTGAGCCGTCATGCCTCCACATACATTGGCAAAATTGCTGATTTGAGTACATTCTGAACACTTGCAAAAGCATGGAGAGTGCTTGATTTCTTTATCTTCAAAGTAAGTTTTTAGGCTACAGATTTCTGGCATGATGAGTCAAATGTATAAATAAATATAAACAATGTAAATATTATTTACAATATTCTAGTCACTAATATTTGTCAATATTTTTGCTCAGGTCTATATTCCCATGTCTGAATCTCTACATGTAAATGAGTTTCGCTCTTCAATGTTTTACCACCCCAACAATGTAAACAAAAGCAAACATCTCCAAACAAAAGGACAATGTAATGCTGCTCTGCTCCATGTTGCATTTCCTACTATGGGAAATCTGGCGGGCACACAGGGCCGCATATTCACATATTTCAGCATAAAACAGCAAATTTGGTCAACAATTTACCACTATCACCTGCAGCTAACTTTAGCATTCAATCACATCCTAGCTAACATATCACGCTATTGAAATGTCATGAATTTGACAAAACATTATTATTTCAATGCTTCCCCATTGAACAAAAACAAAGACAACAACGAATAGTGGAAATGTGGAGGGACACCGATCCATATTTCAAGGTAAAACAGTTGGTCATCCATTTGCTACTGTTTGCTAATGTTAGACAACAGCTAACGTTAGCATTCAACCACATTCTAGCTACCTTATCATGGTGTTATATTTGATATGATAGGAAAGGCACAATAATTTACACATGAAATAACAGTCAACATCTTTGCCACATTTAAATCTTGCAGTAAAATGTAATGGATACAGCTCTACCTTTGTGTAAAACCCTTAGCCTTTGGTCAAACATAATGGGTGGATAAATACCTACCAGAGGGATTCGGCCAGAAGTCATTGAACAAAAGCACATTTTGAACTTCTCCTTTAGAAGAATTACACTACAAAAACTGTTCCTGAACATGAAGTTCCTTAAAGTTCCTGGGTCTCAGAAGATGGCTGGTTGTGCTGCCGGGGAATTTGACCAGGGGTCAGCGAGGCTAAACCTCAGCGCAGACAAACCCAGGCCCATCGCCAGCGTTGACGCACCATCAGCTTCTTTGAAATGTGCCTCGGTGAGCAGGCAGCAACACACAGGAGTGCTTATCATGGATCTGCCTTTGATACAGGCCTGCAGCTAAGCCAGGGAGCACGCTGTGTGTCCTGATCTCTGATACGGTAAGGATATCAGGAGTGGGACAGCGTTTTGGACAGAAAATGCTCACAGCTGTGTTTACCAGCGGGTAACTTTCTTTGCCGTGCAATAAGGAACACTGCCCTTATATCAGAATGTAGACGATGCCCATTTTTTCAGTCATTAAATGTTCCTATCACATAATTAAATCATCCTCCTTCATCTCTCCCCTTTTTCTCTCTCTCTCCAGATTTTAATCAAGTTAAAATCACCTTCTGTCAGGCTAATAAGCCACTTGCCCCTTTCAACCATTCATGGCCAACCTCCCTCGATTTCCCTTTAATTATATCCCCCGTTGCTTTGTCCGTCGCTCTTCCCATGTACGACAACCCTGACCCAAATCAAACAGCAAAACTAGCCCACAAGTTGGACCTCTGAACCTGGGAAGAACTGGAGACGCATTTATGTCAGGGGATGAAAAGATGAAAAGAGGGAAATGAGGAGGAAGGGGCAAGCTGTTTAGTGACTGCAGGCCTTCAGGCTATCAGTTTTTCATTAGTTAGTCAGTGAGTGAGTGAATGAGTGTGATCGGTGGGGTGGTAAAAAAAAGAAGTGGTGGTGGGCCACATAGGCTATTAGGGTGATTTGGGGCTCCTGCTGACTCCTATTGTGCATTGTCTCCAAAGTGAGCAGCCAGGGCTCAACAGTGAGCCTTTGTGTGGGACATTTAACTGCCTGTTAGCATGCTAATTATGGGATGTGTGTGTGTGTGAGTGTGTGTGTGTGTGTCCATCATTTTCTCTTCCTCTCCATCTCTTCATCTCTCTTCTTCCTGGAGTTCCACAACTCCAATTCCTCTTCCTCTATCTCTTCTATCTTTTCGCCGACCCCAAAGCCATCGCTGTGATCTCCGCATTGCTGCCGTGACGTTCCCTCCCCAAGACCCCATTTCCTGTTGTTTCCCTTTTCTTTACTCCTCTTCTGTCTTTATGTCTAACTCTGTCTGCTTTCGAGGTCTGTGTTTGGCATCTTTTCAGTAATCAAAACTGCTATGCTTGAATCTGAGCCCTCTCACGCTCCTTGTACATTATCCTCGCCTTTACTTAAAACATCTCTTCAGCCATGCATCTCTGTCATCACTAACAACTCCTCCTGCAGACTCTCCTGCCATCTTGAGCCTGTGCTCCTTTTCCACCTGTCTCCTCTGCTGCTGCTGGATTAGGGGTGTACAATTACAGATTCCCAAAATATTTTTGGTGAAAGAATACCGTCCTAGATGGGAAAAGAATGGGGCTGGCTACCTGCTGTTGTCGAGCAACTACTACTCAATAGTTAAAGCCTAGAAATTAGGTTTGAACAGACGAGTGCTAGGTTTTGTAAAACTCCCATATTCTGCATCTTTTATGCATCTTTTCAATGCATTTTGATTGTAATGAAGCTAAACACAAAAGCACTGTTTTGACAGTGTGTTTGCTTAGACCATTCAATATGTGAACAGCATTTAGATTCCAAATAATTTCTCTAAAAAGCTAGCAACAGTGCAGCAAACCCTCTTGCTTGTAAGGAAGGTTGTAGGCTTGTAAAAGCTGAATCTACAGTCACAGAGCTTGACTGTTTCGACAGTAAATAAATAAATGAATAAAAATATATATAAATAAATAAATAAATAATGATGGGTAAATAAATAAATAAATTGCACAGATAGGATTAAGGCAGAGTAATTCATGTCCAAAGTCAAAAGTCTATGTAATAATCATGTGTAAACATTCTTACTTTAAATTTTGTTCCCAAGCCCTATACAAGCTATCTTTTCATGATGATCAGTGGAGATTAAGTTGTGTTGTATAACCTCTTTGTCAACAGTAGAGTCAAACTTTACCCCTGATTCAACTTCCTGTTCTGACAGACAACAACATGGCTGACAGGCAGCCAAGTCGGAAATCGATTTATTCCTTAAAAAAGCCACAGGAGGCAAAATCACCCAAGAAACTAAAATATGCCCCTGCCTGTCTGACATGCCAGCTGAAGTGTTTTGACAAATTCTGCTTTTGGACATCTTATTAAAGAAACATCACTGACAAGCTTAGACATGGGAGCATGACTACCAGGAAGTGAACGTTTTTCATTTTGTAAACTGTGCTTAATGGTTCTCTCAATTTTATCATTGACAGCTAATTGATTAATTCTGTTTAAGAGCCGGGACTAAAAAAATGCAGCTGCACAGTAAATAGCCATTTTTTAAAATCTTAAATCTGAGTCATGAATTTTCAGCTTGACGCGTAAGTAAAAGCATTTACTTGTACAGGAACTGTTATTACAATTTTGATTCATATCTACTTCCCAGTCGACTGAAGGATGGGTTGCATTCACTGCATGCAGAGTAGCGGTCAGCGTGCTCAGAAAACACATTCACAGTCAAGCTATTGTAACAAGCTGAAGAGTAAATACTATTATCTCAATTCATGAACATTAAATAAAATTGACCAGACACAACACTGAAGAGTATGAAATGTCTCTCGTTGACTGCTACAAGGGCCGCTTTGTTGCTGGGCGTACTAACTCGAACTCTTACTAATGCATTCACACTGATGTAATTTCTGCTGTAGATGCAAGTCAGCTCCAGGCTGCGTGCAAGTAATGGGATTACGGACTTTGTGAAAATAAAAATGTCCATTACTCAAACTGACAGAATTCACAACCATTGAAGCAAAGTACACTACAGAGGAAGCCACAGTAGAAGTCTACATACACCTAGAGCTGGGCAATATGGTGGAAATCAATGTCACAGTTTTTTCAATATTGATAAATACCATGATGTGACTCATGTATGCAATCATCATCATCCCACTGAACTGAATGGTAGCGTTCAATGTGATGTCAAACAAAAATTTTAAATCATTTTCCTAAAAATGTTTCTTGTCAATTTTTCCTTTTTTTTTGCTTGTTATCATCAGTTGATTCTAGTAGGGCTGTCAGTTTTTTATGAAAAAACAGGCAGTTAGGTGAAGTTGTTATAGCTAACCGTGCCTACTCACTGCTGGTACGTCTGCTGTCTCATTTGGATGACTAACAGGCTGCTGACAGGTGGTGACTCAGACATGTTGTCACGGTAGTGTAACGCTGTTGCTTTTTACAAAGTGGGCGATCATTTTGTCATCTATAGTGTAGAATCCAAAACGCTTCTACACACGACGTCTCGCGTGCCTCGGTGTTATAATTAGCCGTTCAGCGTGGCTTGCACTGCTGTTTACTTCCATTTTTAGAGAACAACTTTTACAAATTCAACACATGGACTGACTTCAACGTGACTCTGTAAAACTGCCACATGCTGGAACTCAAGGCATGCAGCTTTAAACGGTCTGTGGTTCTGTTCGACTTTCATCCTCTGTTCCCATTTTGAATTCAAATAGATAACTACAGTTCAAACATTTCATTTTTCATCATGTACAAACGAACATTTGAATTTCAAACAAAAGGTGACAGCCCTACACTGTAGAATTGTGTATCGCGATATCCAAAAATCACCATGACACGATTCCACTGAAAGACAATAAACGATAATATTGAATTATTGCCCAGGTCGATATACATAGCCAGGGTTCTGAAAGTAAAAATCCCACTCTCCCAAATCCAGCGTTACATGACGGCCTGTCTGAGCATTTCTAACACTTGGATAGACATGAAACTCTCCCAGCCGAATCTTCATTACAAAAAAACTGTGTTGGAATAATTCAGCATCAGTCTTGTAAGTTTGAAAGTCAAAGGTACAAGTAAAACCACGGGGAAGACACTTCTGGAACCTGCAGATCAACTTCACATATCTAGAGCAAGCAAGACTCTTTTTGCAGCCAGACATTTAAGTCTCTTTTGCTTGTTTGTTGCTGGTATTATGAGGTAGACCCTTAAAAGTCTTTATTTAACCATGTGGACAAATCTGAGAGAGTATCTTCACTTCATGTCTGTCTGCTTACCTGAACTGAAACCGTATGTGTCCTTTTATTGTTAGATACTATTGTGGATGTGAGTTATTTGTGTATGTGAGTTAGAATTGCTGTCTAGTTTGCAACTAGAGATTATGTGTGTACATGTGAAGGTGCATGTGTGTGTGTGTGTGTGTGTGTGTGTGTGTGTATGTGTGTGTGTATGTGTCTGCGTGCATGTAAATCAATTGAATATTCAGCATTTGCATAGGCAAGTTTGCTTACACACGTTGGTACCTATTAGATGCTTCTGCGTGTATGTGTGCACCCATGCATTCGCCCACGCACGTGTTTCTGTGTGTGTGCACGAGCGTACGTGTGTGTGTGTGTGTGCGTCAGCCTATGGGTGCAGCTGTGGGCCCTGTGTTTGAACTCCAGCTCACATGGGCTGAGCGAGGGAGGGCCGCAGGGTGAGGAGGCGATGGGAGAGGGGACTGATGCCCGACAAACTCCCATCTCCCTCTCCCCTTTCATCTCGCTCTCTCAGCATCAAACAACGAACTCTTTCATTCGGGCATCTTTGCGGCCGCCCCCAGACCCCCGAGGCCCCCACCCGTTCACGCTGCTTAATTCAATGTTCCGAGAAAAACTCATGATTGGAAAGTGACTTTTTTTTTCCTTCCTCCTTCTCCATATCTCTTCCTAAGAAGCATCACACTTCTGTCTGCTCTTCCTCCCTCTGTTTTTTGCCTCTCACATGAAAACAGTCTCTGTCTTATAAACACACAGGAAGTAATGCCCAGGTCAAACCGCTGTAGTGAATGCAAAATAACACACAAGGGTTAATAGCACAGAATTGGACTGAAAGTGCAATTAAACTTCAAATGAGTATTCTTGAATGACATTTAGGATTCCAGCCATAGAGATTTTGATAATATGGCTTTTGACATTGTTGTCATGGAAATAAGCACTCATGCACTGCTTGACATTTAATATAGAGCACTATGAATGCAACTTCAGTCTCTTTGAAAAGGGCCATAGAGCATAGCACCCACTCACTCACTCATATCGGTGAAGGGAAGGGTAAGGTGGTCTATCAGAAAGTGGAAAAACAGGCGTCCTGGTGGTCCAGTGGAGGTAAGGTGCACTGCTCACCATGTAACTTTGATGTCCTGGGACTGAACCCGGCGTCTGACCTTTGTCGAATGTTTTTCCCCTCTCCTTTTTCCTTCTGCAGGCCAAAAATGCCCCAAAAATAGGCTTTCATAAGACAAAGAAAGTGGAAGTAGCCAAAATCTAAAATCTTGCTTTTCAAATTGTCCACACTTACGTCAACATGGAACATAGATCACGTTAACGCAGAACATAGAATAAGTTACGTTGAAAGTCCCACTCACCTCCTATAATTTCAGTTACAAACAGCAAAAGACCAATTTTCAATGGCACTGTAATAAGCTAATCCTTCCATGCAGGCATTATACTTTCCACTATATCCCATTCAAAATTATTTTCCAGTTGTAACTGCAGTTAAATAATACAAACGTTCAATCATTTCTACCACAAATGAACCTTGTCTACAAGTAGGATGCCAACCAAATGACCTCAAATCGTTCTTTCTGCTCACTTTAGAGAGGCTGGCTTGTAGCAACAGTGAATATAAAACACTTTTTCATTTATTAATGATCATCTGCATTTCAACAAGTTCTTCAATGAATTCTTATGGGTGCAGCACATCAGTGGCACCTACTGTGCCTCTGCTTAGTTCAAAAACCCATCAGAACGTAGAAACAATAAAAGAGTTCAAAAAGAAAGCACAAAGCACAAATGTACTTTTTTGCACTGTATTTCACATTACTGAGCATTTCTGGAAAATATTTGGCCAGTAATGAGACATAATATCTTAATAATTTTCTCTTTAAAGTAACTACTAAGTATACTTGAGTATTTTGTTATTGAGCAGCTCTTTTACTTGGATTTGAATGAATTTCAGTACAGTCCCCTGACTTGACTAAAATGTAGCTGTTGTGATCAGTAGTACTACTACAATAAAATATTTATATACTTTCCACCTCTGCCTCACCACCCTCATGAGACCTTTTAGTGTTTATGACCGACACAGTGGAGACAGAGGAAATTAGCAGATGAGAAAATGAAAAGAGGAGCTGCTTTTCAAGCCCATGCAAGTACAAGCACATAAAATGCACATCACCAGACTCAGCCACCAGGATGCCAAGCTAAATTAGGTATTTAACGAGATTTTTTTTTTCATGCGT
>OMKZ01019876.1:0-15971 GCA_900302535.1 Neoniphon sammara
ACTCTAAACTCCGGCTGTTTGAGAACGCCAATTTACATTGCCAGGGAAATCCTCCGGGAAGCTTTATGATAGATGAATAGGACTACTCTACCAGGGGGAGGGGATGGAGTCTGGGATGACCCGCTTTTGCAAATTTGGCCCCAGGGAGAAGGAAAAGGAAGCTGGGAGACTTAAGCTTTTGCAGAGTGGATATCACTGTTGAGCCTCTCAAGTGACATGAGTGCTAAATTTATCATCGTGTCATATTTGGGATTACGAATTTGGCTTAATAGATGCAATGTGCCCCGTCAGCAGGCCGCTCTCTGAGTAAAACAGTTACTTTGAATCATTATTTAATATGAGGCACGGGCAGCTTGAAATCCTTATCAAATGATTCAAATAGCAATTATTTCTAGGTTTTGGACCCATACAAAGAGATTTTTTAGAGATATTTAAATATTCTTAGATCAGATTTTGGATTTGATAAACTGGAATTTGTGTTTTCACTGGCCAAAAGTAAAATAAATAAATAGATTAACAACAACAACAACAATAATAATAATAATAAAAAATCTGCTTCCTTGGTGTGCCATGCTGTAGGCCTGCCACATTTTTGGGTGCTGTGCTGCTCAGTGAGTTCAAAGCCTTATTGGATACCTATAGGAGAGGAACTGCATGTGCTTAAAGGCATTATCCCATCAGATGTTTTACATATTATTAAGTCCAATGTGATGAGTCAGCAGAGGAGCGCGGATTAGAAATGGATGGAACTCCAGCAGATTTTCATTTCATTTGTTTCATTTCAAAGTGATAGCCTATACCCATTATTTGAAAAAATATGACTCTGAAATTGATAGCTGAGAAGAAAGTAAAACTCACTATTTAATGTTTCTGGAGGCATTAGCTATCTTGAGGACAGTGCTTGAGAAAAAGGAATATTTTAATAATGTGGTCATCTGAGTAAGAGCAACGATCATCTTACAGTCTTAAAGTGGATTTTGGAATGAAACCTTGCATATGGTCTTGCATATCCTTGCATGTCTCACAAGTGCTGATGATCATATCTTTAGATTGACCACTGTACAATTTTGAGTTTAATCACTGGGTTTTGAGAGGTTTTCAAAAGCCCAAAGGGTTGCAGCGGTCAACACGTAGAATACTAATCCTTTAACAGACGTTAGAATATGCAAATTGGCAAAGATCTATGTGGTTATGAGTTTTGAGGCTTTCACACAACAAGTAGTTTACTTTCTCTTCTGTCTAAAGTGGGGAATTCTGTTTTTGCGCCCTCATTTATGAACCACAGATCCAACTCCAAAATATCCAAAATGGTCAGCTGCTGCTCACTGTTACCACCGTGGTCCCTGTGTGTACTTGAATCTGATTGGCTGGACTGTATCTGTTAATGTCTGCATTGCCAGGCTGTTTCAGATATTAGCCTTGCGCATGAAATTAATGCTGGCAGCTTTTTTTTTTTTTTTCTGGTCCCTAAATTCATTAACTCTCCCATTTAAAAAAAAATGTTAGCAAGTGGACATGGTAAAAATATGATAATGCACTCTGAGGTGTCCTGATGGGGAATTAATGGACGAGGTGGAGGCGTACATTATCGCTTACTCATCCAACTGCCCCTCTGCCACTTAAAGTTGAACAGTATGTTCATTTATGAACAGTACGTTCATTTATGTTCCCTGTTGTTCAGGTGGGACTGAATGTAAAAACACTCTTCAGTTAGAGAAATACCAACTCTAACCCTAACCTCTACAAATCCACACCTGTACATCTCCTTTATGTTACCCATGTCAGAACTCCACTTTTGTTTAAAATGCCATTTTGTGTGGTGTTCTTTTTGTGCTGTTCTCGCATCGACTGTTTTGTCAAAGCAAATTTGATTAATGGATGTTACCTTTAAACTATGCAACTCCACTGAAATCACCAAGGACTTGCCTTAGCAGAATTGCTCTGTCAGGTGACAGGTCTAATCAAAACCTCAGATTATCACAATGAGTGAGTGAATGAGTGATAGCACAGGGAGATAGCTTGTTCCTGTGCTAATAACTAAACTGTGTGTGCCTCCATGTCCCCTCTTTGACGCAGACTAATGAGAAGTGACCCTTAATTGTGTTTTTCTGTTAAGGTGGCACGCTCTTAGCGAAGAGAGAGAGAGTGAAGGGGGGGTTACTTTCTGATTTGTTTATTCACAACAGCAAATGCATGCAAAACTGATTGATTCATATTATTCATCTCCTGTTCTCAGCATCCAAACCGCATGGTGTAAGGCAGGAGTGATGTTTTCCTGCAATGTTATTGATTAGAGAGTGTAACATAAAAAAATGGCAGTGACCAAAATGTCATACTTGCAGCATAATACACATACATAAGATGCTCCATGTTGGCTACAGACAAGTATTCCGCATGTGTTGTCTCCATGAGGCTGAATTAGCTTTGAACTGTCTCGGTGGCTTGGTGTTGTAATTGCACAGCTCTAGGAAGTGTCGCCCCACGGCTATACCATCCCGTGCCTCCATTTCCTCCAATCATGACAGTTGCATCTCAGCTCTGATTGGGCGCTTGCTGCAAGGAGTTCCTGACCTTTCAGATGGAGCCCATTTGGCCCGATGCGGTTGGCTGGTTTACATTCTGTCAAACACGAGACCGTGAGGCACAGAAAACTGTGTCCCTTCCAGAAAATGTCACACTGCGGTGGCAGGTCTTCTCTGGCACGGCGCTGGCACTGGATTGGGATATTATTTTCCAGAAGCTCGGTGGAAGTTGATGCGTGTCTCTCGGTTGACCGGAAGAACTCTGATTTGCATTCAAAGTGCTCGCTCAAATAAACAACACTCGACGTGGTTCAAAAAGATCAGGCGTTTTGAAGAACTTTAGAGGACAAAGTACATACTCTTTGCATCCAAAATAAGGGTGAGACCAGGGAGGGCAGGAGGAGGGTGTTCTTTGAAGCTAGCTGCCCACAGAGGAAGGATTGTTGCAGAAGTAATTCCAGCAAAAGCACAAATCAGTTAGTTGTCATTTTTAAAATAACATATGTACAAATAAACATCATCCTGTATGAGGTTTATGTTTTATTGCCTCAGTTTGGTACAAAATCTGGCACTACATGATGATTCAATAGTTTTTTGCTGGAGCCTCACCAGCTTGGACCAAACCAGCTAAGATGGGATTGACTCTCGTGTTAATATATTACATCTGATTGACAGAGCTGACAAATGGGCTTGACACTGGCACTACATTAGTTTTGATTTGCACAGCTGACTGCTGTACAGACTCAAATAGCGAAAATGCCACCAGTGTGGCAGAAACTAGACAAGTACAGAATCTGCAAGGACACGGAAGCATTAAATTACACGGGCTTCAGACTGTGCTTTAGGAAGGAACAACAGTGAGAGCATTTATTTCCTGTGTAATTATTTTGGCTTATGTTTGCCAGTGGGTGACAAGTGGGATGTACCAAAGGAGCCCATTTCAAGGGCTTGTATGAGCTGCCCCCTCTTCATATTTCTCTATTGGAACCCCTTAAGATCTGAAAACGTTTCTTCACTATGTGACAAGTGATGCATAGCTTTGTGCATTAATGTTGAAAATTTTCAAAAACATGCCACCTCTAAAAACATGGACACCTTGGAATATGTCAACATAGACATCAGCTTCTAATATATGAACATATATATGCCCCTATACCAGAGAAACTAACTAGAAAATATGTTATATGTTATACATATGTAGTCATATATGAACCAAACATATATGCCCTCCTCTGGATATAGTGATATATGTGAGGCCCATATATGTTGAAAATATACTGTTTGTGTACCAATATATGTGCACTACACATTGTCCTTACATGGTCATATATGTATGCATTCATAACTGCTCAACATACATATATGATGGCATCTCATGGCCCCAAAAAACAGGGAGGATGGATGTCTTTGTAATATATGTTAGACACATGTAAACATGCCAAATTCAAATGTGTGTCAGATGTGGGTATTAAATATGTACATGTATTCCATATATTGAAATCCCCTTACATTTCGGTACAGAGACCAGAAGCAAATGTGCGTATTTTCCAGCATAAGAAGAAATACCCTGCCAGCGTAATAAATCAGGAGAACTAGATAAGCTGCTGGACTGTGTCAGGTTCAAGAACAACACGGTGTCGGCAGTGAGAGGCAGACAGGTGTTTGGTCTGGTATATGCACCCATACAGAGGTCCCATATCCATATCCAGTCCAGCCCTGCAGTGGGGGAAACCTCCCTCTCCACATCGCCAGCGTCCAGGTGTGTTTGAGTGCATGAGTCTGTACGAGTGTCTATGTGTGTGTGTGTGTGTGCCAAAGCTCACCTCCGTCAGCTGCCAACCACTGCTGCCCACCTGTGTCATTATTACAGCACAACAAACAGGCACACACACACACACAGCTGCACTGTACAATAGATGAAAGCACTAGGGAGGGCATCCTGAACCCCTGCATGAGGACCCTTGTTACATCTCCTGTTGGCCGACGTCCAAAACCATGTTAGGCAATGAAAACCATTAACAAAGTAACATAATTAGTGTACTCGGCGCTAAAGCGACATTTCCCATCCCTACCTGCAGTGCAAGGGTCTGGGCTCTATCTTCCGCTTGATGTGTCATGTTGTTCCCTCTCCTCCCTCCACTCATGTCGGCATTAATAACGCGCCGTGAGGTCACCTCCTTAGCTTATGTCCGGCAGGAGGTGCCGGGAACTGCCTGCACCCGTTGTTATAGCGATTAATCTGCTTCGGATCGGAGTCCTGAGAGGGGCGGGGCCAGGCTGAATGATTAGGTTCCCGTCTGAGGAGAGACAGAGGTGATAATTGCCTTTGTGTTGCGAGCGAGGAGAGGGGCAGGGGCAGTCAAGGGCACTGCCACTGTCCACTATGTCGAATCTTTCACCGCACGCACCACGCAATGCATACAGAGGCAGTGTTTGGCTTCTCTGTTTAGACACGGTTGGCGAGGCGGCCGGTTAGGCGGGGCCGGCTGGCGTGTTGTGAGTCTGTGCCTGTGTCTGCGAGCGCGGCGTACTTGTGTTTGCATGCATAGGCAGCTTGACTTGTTTGTGTTTATGTTTGCTTTGACCATGTTATCTCGTCTGCTGGATAAACCAAATGTTGTTTTTTTGGTAAACACCATTTCGGCTTTTCTCATTACAGATGTGCATCAGTTGATTCAAGGCCCTTAGATGTGCATCAATTGACTGGCAGCCATAACACATGGTAAGACAACAAATTTAGGCAGCCAGCTTGTAATACACATGGACAGGGCTTTTGATAAAGAAAATCAAAGTTCACAAATGTTTTATTTATTTAGTTCTAAGAGGGAAAAAACTACTTGGGCAAATGGTGAAATGCCAAATCTATTATATGACTTAAGTTAGTTGAGAGTTATTTCTTCACAAAGTTAGACGACTCTCACCATACAGAACCCTCCAGAATTACTGAATAAGGAAAGAGAGGAAAGGAAAAAAGGTCAAAATGATTATAAGAAATTCATCATGAGCTATAATTCTGGGCTCATAAAATTAACTAAATGTATTATATTAAAGGAAGTAATTCAGAGTATTTCTAATGTGTAATAACATCCTAGGAAGTTGGTTTCTGCAAATCTTGGCTCCCATGGTTGCAGGTTAAATGAGGTCTCCTTAAGTTTGCTATCTTGCATACATTTACACTAAAAATAAAAACTTTTTGAGAACAATTTTTGTCAGTCCTAGGAGCTGGAAAAACATTTACTTTGGGATACCTTGGATCTAATTTTGGAAATGGCTTGAAAACCACTCCAAGGTTTTAGCTGCGGTTAAAATATTCTTCTATAATGTCATTTAGGCTCATGCATGCTACATAAAAACAGCTAATACTTTGTCTCTTCAGAGGAAATGAACCTAATAGTATCACTCTGGTAGAGAGCAAAGTTTTCCTCTTAGTAAGCAGTGAGGAAAGACTTCATTAGTGGAAGGATTATTAGCGTCTTAATGAACATTCGATGGGTTCTGTGCTTTGCATAGGCTATAATATTGCTATCACTGGAAAGGTATGAAAAACAGGAAAAGAACAGCTACAATGTGTCTGGAGCCACAATGCAACAAAGAGCAATAGAGAACCTTTTTTAAGGCAAGCACAGAAATAAGTGATTATGCTCAAATATTCACGTACAAAAGATATAATTACCTTAGAGATATAATTATCTATATAATAAACTAACTGATCAAACTATCAATTTCAGAAAATAGGCAACAATTAGACTTACTTGATAATAGAAGAAAATACCTGTGTTTTTGCTGCAGAAAGGGCAAATCAGTGAGCTTTACAATAGAAAAATATAGTAATCCTGTTAAACAGTATTTAACATTTAGCCATTAAACAACAGTTGTTTTGCTTAGGCTGTATTTGAAACTGCATACAGCCTATTTTATATGGACTGTGAGTGCAACTATATGGTACTGGGTGGTACTATATGGAACATCACCCAAACTGTGACAGTTGGAGAGGTGAAGCTGGCACAAGGGTGCTTTGATTATACTGAATATAGCAAAACAAAACAAAAAAAAAAAGAAAGAAAGAAAATTGCTTCCATAAGATGCTTATACATGTGAAACTGTTAAAATAGGCCTACACCTTTGGCTTTAACCCAGGAAAAGTCCTCACTGGCCAATAAATAAATAAATAAATACATACATAAGCACACTTCCCATGTAAGGGGTGGACAAAATAACGGAAACTCCATATGAACCATACCAATCACAAAATAACATCAAGCATTGCTTTTCACCCAAGATACAGTCCAACTGGTTGACAACAACTACTGTTTTTTGAATTGTGTGCAGTGAAGAGGCCATTTGGATCTCATGGTTATTCTGGTGGTAAACATGTACCTTCTTACTAAGTAAGATGATAAATAACACTTTCAGGGAAAGCCACACATACAGAGCCTGATCACTGCATTTGAAACAGAATAACATGCGTTTGAAAATGTGACATTACCCAACAGCAATTTCATGTATTCCTTTGAAATGTTCTGTCACAGCAATGACAGCTTAGGATGACAATCATTTTAAAATTGCATACGGATATAATTCCTTAGCAATTTCCTCTGATACACATATGGATGTTTGTGTGCATGTGTGTGTATAGAAAATATTCTTTATTTTCAGAGTGCATAATAACAGCTTCCTTTTTTTTCCTTCCTTTTTTTTGTTGCAGGCTTTCTGGCTCATTTTTCCCGCCAATGCTTCTCATGGCCAGGCATTTCTAAGTCGCAGCGTGACACTACATACTTGCACTGTTTTCAGTGACGCGCCTGGCGAGGAAGAACTTATACGCGACAGCATCTGTCCTCACTTTACACTGGTATTTTCTGAGCTCGTTCTTGGTCAAGTGTAGCTGTCATTTCCTGCAAGGTTCCATGCCAGAAGAAACCTCCTCAAGGACACACTCCATTCATGTCATCCAGCGTTGTCATTTCTCGAGAGCCCTTGAGGCATACGTTCAAAGCGCTCTCCCAAAAGCCTGCCACACATTCTTCACACATTCTCTAAGTTGGAGTGAATGGCTCTTATGAAAGAAGTAGGAGCCGTATTACTCCTAGCTCGTATGGAGGGACAAAGAAAGAAGACATAAAAAGGCAAAAACGGTTTGTTTTCTCCTGATAACGCACCAAGCGTACTGTGAAGTCGCCTGCGTTTGTCTGACTTCTATTGATTGAACCGCCGCCCTGGCCTCTACTGTACCCGTTTTGATCCGAGGTCGAATTTTAATGATGACCTCATAGAAAAACAGAACGATATCTCACAGACAACAAGTGACAGCTTTTTTTATTTATTTATTTAATTTTATTTATCTAGTTTTGCTTTGGGAGTTTTTTGGGGGGAATCTAAACACAAGAGGCCAATCTGAACATGTCATGTATAAACCTGTCAGGGGAGTGAAGAAAACTCATGTCATGCTCATCTGTTACCGCCTGTCCCCAGTCTCACCTGTCACTTCTGACATTTGCCTTTGTCCAATTATGTGAGCATCTCTCGCATGCGCCTCCGAGAGCGAGATAGCGAAGCGGAGGATGAACGTCGCTCGGCTCCTTTCTCTCTCTCTTCTTCCCTTTTATCCAGTTTGTTTCCCTGCAGGCCAGGCATCACACGCCGCTAAAGTATCTTTTTGGAAAGCCTGCACGCTTGCTTGGCGATTTGAATAAAGAAAAACAGCAACAATAACAGCAGCAATGACTTTGGGATGCATTAGAGTTGTTTATTTTTCTTTGAACTAGTTATTCTGTTATTGTAGTACCTTCACTGGCCACTGGGGACCAAGCGTGCATCTTTACGGGTTGGTATAAATACTAATCAAATCATTATGAGACACAAGAGCCCTTTCAATGCATCTTCATATCCCCCTCTCTCCCATGTAAGCAAGCAATGTGACAGAGTGTTGGCTCTGATGAAACTACTGATCCCTGAATGGGGTGTTGGTATGCACAAAGTGTATGAATGTGCATGTTAGTGAGAGAGAGAGAGACAGAGAGAGAGAGGGAAAGGGAGAGAATTTGCTTTGCATGTTGGCTCCGCTTCCCAGGAATTGATCGGCTGCATGCATTAGCAGATTGCCTATTGATGAGGGGGAAGATTTATAATGCTCTGATTGATGGTAGCAATCTGGGAGTATAAATAAATGAATATGTGCCTCGCCCTGCTCGGAGATGGCAGTAAAACCTTGATTTGCAAGCTCATCTGCATTCGCAAATGTCACATTTAGTATGGCCTCATCGCCAGGCACTACCCACAGATAATGTATACAGTGGAGTCAGACGTCAGGCAACACCAAAAGGACAACAAGCCTCTGGGTGCTCTTCACTCACGGTGAGACAACAAGACAAGACCTTTACGCATAAAGCTGAAAAAGAATAATGAATAGAGAGCAGAGAATAGAGAAAATATAGTACATCCATTATACTCCAGTGTTTAAACATAAGCAAAACCCTCAATAAAGACCTGCAGACCTCTGTCAGTCAATTCAGTAAAGGGGAAAAAAATAAGAATTAAGCCTTTATCTACTAAACTGAGTTTAGTCGCTCATTCTAAAGAGAAGGCATTTGAGAATGATTGCACTATAAATAGATGAATAGCAGAAGTTATTAAAAAATGTCGTCGATATCAGAGGGGATACTGTACCAAGTAGGTTGAGCACAGCGGTGTCCCAAACAAAGCCAAGGAACCTTAGAAACTGTCCCAACAGCTTGTGCACGTCTGTTAGCTTTTGGCTAACTAGCATGTCCAACCACCGCATTTATTTCACTTAGCATCAACTAACAATATATTTCTCGATAAGATTCAAAATCAATTGTAGCAAAGTTTGGAGAGTAAAAATGTTAGCTAGCTACCTGTCCTGACGTCCTCACATGAGCATGTAAGAATGAGCCCATCGTACTACAACTTCAGGAAACACACAAATAGCAGAACACATGCACCAACTTGACAATACACACAGGATTATGAAAACATGCAACTCACGCTGAAAATAGTAAAACATATAGAAAGGCTGCAAAAATACCTACTATCTAAAGGAAGTAGCTACAGTGCAAAAGAAACCTTTCTGGATGACATAAAATATAAAACACCAGGACATGCTAACTGAGTAGGCAAGCTACATCTACTCACCTTGTGATCTAATTAATTTAATTCCATTTTAATTTTCAGGTAACATGATTATATGAAACATATTCAGCATTGTGCCTATAATTAGCCATACTAGTTATAGGTACAATGCTTCCTATTACGTGCCCTCCAGAAACATCTTTGTTTTGCTGTAGCTTACTATCATTGTATTGCATGCGCTTTGCCACATTTCTATATTTGCTTGAGTTTTCTCAATTTGCAGTACGTTTCTGAACTGTTTCCAAGTTGGTCCAAGAGTTTTATTTGCTTTTATTTCCTTAATTTGTGGTGCAATGGGCCCTCTTGGCCATCGCAAGAAAGATTTTCTCCTCGTAGACTAAACTTGGAAACAGATAGAACCAAAACAGCTGCCACAGCACATCTTCCCTCAACACAGACCAGGGCTTGAAGGTCTGCGTTCTTCAGTCCTGCATGTTGGAGGCTCCAAATGGCAAAGGTAACTGTTTGAGTTTGGAGGACTGTAATAATTGTCTGTAAATGACCATCTAGCTTTCAGCAGGTTTTCATAGTACTGTAACAGTGGTGGGACTGATTATAAAAAAGCATAATATCACACATATATGAAGTGTTCCAAATATACATCAAAAGACTGGACATCAAAGAAAACCAGGGACTAGAGATGAATATTAGAATCACAGATGAAACATGGGAAAATACAACATACGTGGAGAGAGTTTGTTTGGAAGGTGAGAATGATTTTTTTT
The DNA here is from genome assembly GCA_900302535.1 of Neoniphon sammara. Lineage (NCBI taxonomy): Eukaryota > Metazoa > Chordata > Actinopteri > Holocentriformes > Holocentridae > Neoniphon > Neoniphon sammara. The sequence continues at coordinate 10,397 of OMKZ01019876.1, forward strand.
CCCTTCTTTTTTTCTGTCTGCTCGCTATTGAAAACTACAGTAACACCTCAGAAATATTCCGGAGGGACTTGATTTGGACTTGACTGGAGATGAGACCCATGTTTTTTATTTTATTTTATTTATTTTCACTGTTATTTTTGCTCTAAAACATCTCATCATCAGAAGGATATCTAGAAGGCGTTAGGCAAATGACGGCTCGTCCCAGAGAAACAGCATAATATTGGTAGACGTCTCAGACTGACTAAACAACAGCTATCAGAAATATTTACTTGAGGTATTGAAGTGTTGAATGAAAATTACTATAATCTGGAGAAAAATAAAACCACCAACAGTGAAACAGTGGAAGACAACTAAAGACATATTTTTATGTTACAGTCATGCAGTATGTACATGTATGTGTCATTAAGTAGACTGACTGGGTCATCCTGCCTTAAGAAGCTGCTCATCCACCTATCTGCATTTGATTAGTGAAGCAGACCTGATTACTTCGACTTTCCCCTTCCTATTCCAGTGATGTTTCTTTTTTTTTCCCTCTCACATTAGGCATGTTTACCTTTTATGAAAATTTTGCTAGTTTTAAAATTCAATCAGATTTGGTTTATTCCTGCAAAAACTAAGTGATGAAGTTGAAACGTCAAAGTAGGAGAGCAAAATATATGATCATTATGACCATTGACTCCAATTATTAAAAAATGTTATTTTACTGCTATTCTTCATTTAAGAAAGGCTGTCTTTTGCAAACATGTATTATTATTAGTAGTAGTAGTAGTAGTAGGAGCAAGAGTTGTAATAGTAGTAGTAGTGGTAATATGGGTTTGCATGACAGCACACACCCACCATTGTTCATAAACCATAAAAGATGTAAAAATCAATACGATTTTACAACACCACTAACATTGGTGTTATCCATTAAAGGAAAAACAGGATGTACTTTCCACACTGCTGCTTGAAGGTATGAGAAGGGGGAAACGTTTGAGACAGCGTGAACAACTTTTAACATTGCCTGCCTTTGTTGGCCAATCAATTCCTCCTCCTCCTCCTCCTCCTCCTCCTCGCCATATCGGAAGTGGAGTCGCCTGCGATCTGTCTCTGTGAAACCGATCCTCTCTCTTTGAACGGCGCGGTGACCGCAAAGCCAAATGTGCAAACCACCTTTCACATAGTCCCTGCTCCTCCTCCTCCTCCTCCTTCCCCTTAACTTTGAACTCTGATCAATAGCTCTAAGTGTAACACAATCAATGGTTTGGGTATTGTCTTGATGCCTGCAGTGCCAAAAATATACAGGGAGGGGTCAGGCAGTCATTTTCACGCTTCCTGGAATAGCGGAAAGTGATGAATCATGAAAACAGATTAAACTCACAGTTTACAAGCATCATTGATTCATTCATTTCTTGCCTCCCTCTTGGCTTCCTTGCGTCTTTTTCGCTTCCTTTGCTACAGCTCCCTCCTTTATTCTCCACCTCTCCACCCCCTCCCCGCGCCTCCTCATCCCTCACTTTCTTCCCTCAGTCATTCCTTCCCTCACATCTGATTGTTGCGAGGGGATCATCTGGGCTTCAGCATGGATGGATGCATGGGTCAATATCTATCTTAAGAGGATTGAAGCTCAAATGAGGGCCGGACTACCTGAGAGAGCAGCCGAGGGAGAAGGCACTGAAAGCTAAGTGAAGCACAAAGCAGTGAAATGCAGACAGCGGCAATTTGCAACTTGCGAATTTCAGCCAACAGTCAAATTACAGTCAGGCATTGATTTTTACTTTTGCCTCCCATTTTTATCTTGCCCTTTTACCCCCCATCTTACCCTCTTTTAGTTCTTTCTTTGCTGATATTTACCTTTTTCTCCTCTTGTTGTGCTTCATAGAAAAGTTATCTTACCCTATAATTTGTCACTTTAATCCGAAACAAACAAGTGCACGCCTGCCCAGACGGTACAGAGTTTCAGAAACACAGTTTAATACTTTTGTAGACAACACTGCCACATTGAACGATCGTTTTTTGACATTCAGAAGTCTATTTTGAGATTCAAAAAGCAATTTGAGACCATCTGGTCTTCTTTAACAAACTGTATTAAAATATTGAAATGTGTCATATTAAGTGTGATTGCTAACTTGCTCTAATCAATGTGCAATTTCAAGTGTCAAGCGCTGCAATGGGAAGTCACTTGCTCATTAGATGGTTTATTGATGTGTGCCTTCATGTGTTAATTACATGTGAAACATTTCAAGTGGGGATCTTGCACTTAAAAACAAACAAAAAAGAAGAAGTAATCCCAATTCCTAAAATAAAACTTGTTTTGTAACAAGTGAAATTATGTGAAAACTCTCTGTCTTGCATCTCTGAGCAATGAATTTTGGTATATCCATGGCATGTGGATATTGAACAATATGATATTTCACAGAGAAAATGAAGACTGTGTCACTGCATTATATGAAGACACCAAAAGGGATTATTCTGATGTGATGGTGTTGAACCAGGGCAGTCACAGACACTGGTCCAGACCAAGACCCCGAGGTTGACCCCGGGACGCTTGTAATGAATCTCTAATCCCTCTGAAAGTCTATCTTTTGCCCACTGAACTAGTCTGAAAAATGGGAGTTGGTCCAAGAAATGCCCTTGATCAGAGTCTTTAAATTCTATGATGTTCCTGTCGTTTAACCTTTCCCTTCGCTATCTCTACAGCAATTTAAACACAGATCAAGTGTTGCTCCAGAAATGTGGCGTAATGTTCACTGGATGTATGACTGAAATCTTGAAAGAATATGACAACATTGTGGAAAACACAGCCCATCAAAGCGGCTCCGTGCCAAATTTCTCTGTCTTCTCAAAAGAACAAAAAGCATATGGCCGAAGCGTCTTCATTTTCTGAAGACATCACTGTGAAAAGCTGACTGTACTGCCAACGATCTGTGTCTGCCACTACAGCCTCTGTTAGCTGTCAAATCCAACTTTGTCACTGTCTGTCTTTGTCAATTACTTGCAACTATATTTTGTACAATAAACTATCGTCATGTAGTCATATGTGATTTCATTAAATTTTGTGAAATGAGTATGAAGTCTGGAAGGAAGACTGCATGTTGAAGACTTGAAGATTACATTCCTTCACTAGGAATTTGCCCTTTCCACCTGTCCCTAAAGTTTAGAACAGTTACAGGAAAAACACTTTAAAAAACACTGCATCCATTTTGTTGTTTGGTATATTTTCCTTTTTCCTGTGGATGACTGCAAACATGCGCGAAACAAAACAAAGAGGATGGACTGGCTTGGCTGTTTTGCTCAAAATCTCGGCAGCCACCAAGGTAACAGTGGACTGACTGGTGTTAGTCAAGAAGTCTCTTGCACTTTTGAGCGAATAAATGATTACATAAAATGCAAGAGTGAGGGACGTTTTGAGATTAGGATTAAAGTTACAGTTGGGTTTAGGCAACTAAAACAGTTTGGCAGAGTGAAGGAAAGTTGTGTTCATGGTTAAACAAGAAAGTAAAAGTTCACTCACAGAGGAAATACTTGGTATGAGTTGGAAGCCAAAGCCCTTAGTGGAGGGCAAATAAATACATCCATCTTCCCCAACGTGCACACCCTTACTTTCTTACACCATTTTTTTCAGCATCAGACACTACTTGTTTTTACTCCATGAAATACTTTTGTAGCAGGAAAATGTCTTCCTCTCACTTTTCTTGCACCAAGAAAGTATTTTCTTTTCAAGGCCCATTTCACAAAATTTTAGGAGACTGAGCAGAGTTTATGATTAATTGACAGTCTAAAGTTACCATAAGATTAATAAATGTGACCACGCTGCAGTGCTAACAGTGGGGTATCTTTGGAAGCATTTAAATGAGAGAGAGATTTCCAACCAACAGACTACAACTAATGTTGACCAGCGGTGCTTAAAGCAGACAAATATAAATAAATAATGCAAATGAAAATGCAGATCTCACATAAATCAAGCAAAGTGCTTAATTATATAATTAATCATGCATAGCTCAGCGCAAACCACTAAAATAGAATTGATTACAATACTAAGTGTGTGTAATTGATTGATACAAGTGGACACAGATAATTATCACCAACCCAATTAAAAGAGAGACAAACAAGCAATCTCATGGAGGAGCACTGCTTTTTTTTCTTATTTCGAGGGTCCAAATAATTTATGAGCATACTTATTACTCCAGCAGCCCTGGTTGAAGAGGAGTTCACCAGAGGGATGAAGCATGGTAAATCCAATCCATATATAGCACATAGGGGAGCTAGTTTATGAATAGATATGGGGCAGGGGAGCGCTTGTTTGCAGACATGGCTGACATGCTTCTGATCACATGGCCTCATGTTTTTACTCTATACTTTACTAAGCCCGGGGTGCACTGGGAATTTGCAAGTGTGGCAGGTGAATCAGCACAAGCATTTGTTTGGTTCATGGATGCAGTAAGGAGAGCTTGACGGACTGCTCAGCATGCAGACTACAGGCTGTGAAGAAACGCTTATTTATTCTGTCCAGAAGGAGGGCCAATCCCTCCAACAGTGTTATGGTGCCCACATTTTAGTAGTGTATGCGTGCCAGTGTGTGTGTGTGTGTGTGTGTGTGTGTGTGTGTGTGTGTGTGCGTATTTAAACAACAGTAGATATGCTTGGGAAATCACTCTGTACATAGATGAACTAGTTTCTAGTCCCATACATACACAAATACCTTGATTATTTTTTGTTTGTAACTCTCTCAAGGGTATCATTAGGAAACACATCACAGGCAGTGAAAAATGGGCTTTTATATCTCTCATGCATATGATTTGAAAGTTACATCCTGCTTTTACTTTGAATGTATAATGGGTCCTCATCCAAGGAACTATTTTCACTCATGAATAGAGGGATTCTCTCTCTGTCCTTTCTTAACCACTCCTCCTCTTTCCTCTGACATTCAGGCTCTGAAAATGGCAAAATGGTTGTAATTCCTTTTAGGGAGGATTCTGCTTCCACAGCGAAACTGTTGGGACTTTTGTTACCATGGTGCCTAGGCCGTCAGACAGCGATTAGAGGCGTTTATGGAAATGTTCTGGTCTTGGACCCTGTGACAGAGTTACACAGGAGGACATCAGGTGGCTAATGTGTCGGAATTAATTGCAGTTGTTTTTTCATATTATTGCAAGACACTTTGGTATCCCAAAGGCAGCACATTCATTTTGCAGACGCATGATTCTACAAGTGTTAATTACCATTTTCTGTGAGTGATCTCTTAAATAGCGCAATGAAATTTGCAACATCCCGTGTTAACATGTTGAAATTCCAGAAGAAAATAAAACACTTCTCCACTGGGACGGAGAAAAGGATGCTTGACCCTCACTTAACTCCGGGTAACCGTCTTCCCGTCAAACCAAGAAGGAAAATTGGTGATGGGTGAAGATCACCAAGGGCAAAAGCGTCCTTCTAAGCGGATAAATAATGTACTCTGTTGCTGGTTTGGATTCGCGGCACGCAGCCACAGGATAAAATCGTATCACTTTTATTCTGATTTCAGGAGGAAGTTCCTATCAGGTCCTGCGATCTCAAATCTCATACAAGTGATTAGATTCTCTTAGCACGGCTGGGG